>PVKA01035944.1:0-22223 GCA_004027165.1 Ctenomys sociabilis
TGAAAACATTGTATCATAGAGATATATGTGTACCTATGTTTATAGCAGCACAATTTGTGATAGCAAAATCTTGGAAACAACCAAGATGTCCATCACATGAGGAATGGTTTAACTTTCTTTTTTCATGCAGAAGATCCAGAGTACAGATACTTATCAAATAAACATTAATTCTCAGACTCAATGGAGGTCAATCCTCTTTTAATGATCTTAAAGTATTAGTCACAGACAATTCTCTGTTTAAAGATGACACTGATTTATAAAGTATCCTTTGTTTCTTTACCTAAGATATATATTTATGGAAATAATCATAGTATGGAAGCTGAATTTTTAAAAAAGGGCATGTTTTTCAAAATTCAGCTTTTATACAATGATACACTTACATTACATCCCAACTTTTAACCATATTCATTTATACTACTGAGGTTCTGCAAAGGGTATTTCCTTTTAACCTTATGGTCAATAAAAACATCTTTCAGGTTAATTAACACTGTCACATCAAAAACTCTTTACCAGGCTGGCCAGATAGCTCAATGGATTAAAGCGCCTCCTTAGGCAGATGCAGGTGTCTGGGGTTCGATCCCTGGCCTGCTGTGCTGGCCCCGCCCCCAGGGTGTGCTGAGATGACAACTGAGCCTGGGCATGGTGGCACCCACCTGTAATCCCAGTGCTTGGGAAGCTGAGAACAGGAGAATCACTGCAAGTCTGATCTGTGTAGTGAGACCCTGTAGACCCTGCACTAAAAAAAAAAAAAAAAAAAAAAAAAAAAAAAAAAAAAAAAAAAAAACCTCTTTGCTATCATTACCATAAAAAAGTAATTGTAAGAAGAACATGTTAATTTGTTTGACAATAATAATCATTCATTATATATGTGCAAACATCAAGTTGTACACCTGAAACACATGATAAAAAAAATTAAAAGCCAAACATGGTGGAGCATGCTATAATCCTAGCACCTGAAAAACTGAAGTGGAGAATCATGAATTTAAGGCCACACTGGGCTACATAAGATGTCCCAGAACAGCCTAGACTACATGGGAAAGCTCTGTCTCAAAAAAGTTAAATTATATATATATATATATATACACACACACACGTATATATATACATATATGTGTATATATATACACACACACACATATGTATATATATACATATATATGTGTGTGTGTATGTGTATATATATATGTATATGCGTGTGTATATATATATATATTTATTTATTTATTTATTTAAAATACAGGTACTCATTAAGAACCCTTTCTGCCTCTCAGAAGCTATCCTATTCCCCATTCCTATTTGCCAAAATATATTTACTCTTAAAAAGCACCATATACATACATATATATATATATATATATATATATATATATATATGTATATATATGGCTGGGAAGATAGCTAAGCAGCAGAAGCACCTGCCTGGCAAGTACAAGGTCCTGAATTTAATCCCTGATACCACAAAAGTGTGTGTGTGTAAAATAGGCTGTGGGGGTTATAGCTCAGCTATAGCCTTTGTCAAAGATGTGAGAATCCCTGGGTTTAATCCTCAGTACTACCTAACAAACAACATAAATAGAAAAAAATATATATATATGTGAAATAAAAATACATATGTGTATTTTAAAAAGTTAGATTATGTTTTCTGTTTTTATGTACTTAGTAGAGGGTCTACAGGGTCTCACTGCACCGATCAGATTCATAGTGACCCTTCCTGTTTTTCAGCCTCCAACATGCTGGGATTATAGGTATGCCCCACTATAACCAGTCTCAATCGCTGACTCAGCACACCCGGGGAGGGGGGGCTGGAGAAGGCAAGGAGATCAAATCTTTGGCCCCCATATCTGCCTAAGCAGATGCTTTAATCCACTGGGCTATCTAATTGGCCCTCTTTAGAATATTTCTTTTTTTCTTTCTTTTTTTTTTTTTTTTTCTTTTGTTTTTTTGCAGAACCGGGGATTGAACTCAGGCCCTTGCTAGAATATTTCTTTTTCCCCCCTCCCTCTAGAATATTTCTATTGATGAATCATTACAATTTTATGAGTGTGAGGCCTGGGGAGATTGCTCAGTATAATAAGTGCTTGCCTGTAAAGAACAATGTCCTGAGTTCAACCACTGATAGCTCAAAAAAAATTATGAGTTATATTAAACAATGAATGCTCAACAGGAAAAAATTACAAAAATAAAATATTAACACTTATTGTTAAAAAATTTATTGTTTATAAAAAAGCATCAAAATTTTCAATATCAACTGGTTTTTGGTGTACAAAGTCTAAAAAAGAATATCAGAAATAAATTCCCATGTGAACTACAAACAAGATAATAATAATCCTCTCCAAAAATATCTATTTCATTTAGCACACATAAGGCAGTCTGCATGCACAATTGCATGATCTATATACACAGGCACTGCTTGCACTGACAGCACACGTCTTCCTTTCCTGGCTTTTTGTAGTGCAACTTGACATCTCAGTTATGTTGCTGTTTTGTGATCAGGTTCTTATTATACAGTGTGCAGTTAATAGGAACATAAAATATCAATAAGATAACTTGTTAAATTCTTTTTTTTTGGCAGAACCAGGGATTGAACTCAGGCCCTTGTGCTTGCTAGGCAAGTGCTTATTCTATTAAGCGCTCTCCCTAGCCCAATTATTAAATTCTTAACATGTATTATGTGTTTACAATACATATCAACATTTTCACATCAGCTATGTACTTCCTTACAAAGCCTAAAAGAGAACAACAGAAATAAATTCCTGCCAGGTGGTATACACCTATGATCCCAGCACTCAAAATGCTAAAGCAGAAGGATCACTGAGACTTTAATGAAGCTTGGGCTACAAAGTGAATTCAAGGCCAACTTGACCTGCATAATGACTCTGTCTTAAAAAAATTCCTATATGAATGACAATGAAAATACTTACAGAACTGTGCCACAAAAATAAGCTTTAACTGTTACACCCAATGCAATCTTCAAACATGACAACTGCATGCTCCATGCACACACATCTTGTACTGATAGCATGTGTGCTTAGCTTTCTTTTCCTATATGGCAGTCTCGCCACCTCTTGTTTTCTTAGGAGCTTCTTACTATATCATATAATGTGCACTTAGCAGTGAAATAAGATGTCAATAAAATAAAATATCAAATATGTAATGAATGCTTAAAAAAGACATTCTCACATCAGCTGTTTATGTGCTTATAAAATCTAACATAACATCAACAATAGAAACCTATGTCAACTACAATGTAAAAACAAGTCTACCACAGAAATAAGCTTTATTTCAACCAACACACCCAATGCATCTTCACATGTGACAACTACATGTTTCATAAACATATATGACTTTACACTGATGGCACGTGTGCTTAACTTTCTGTTTCCAGATGTCAGTCTTGACACCTCTCTTCTCTTCCACTCTTACTAGGAGCTTACCACTATGTATTACATTATGCACCTTAGCAAGGAAATAAGATGTCAATGAAATACAATACCAAATATATAATGAGTGCTTAGAATAGATATTAGCTATTTATTCACAAAACATAAAAATCAAAGTAAAAACCCTATATAACTACAGGGTAAACAAAACAAAATTCTACCACAGAAATCAGCTTTGATTCAACTGCTACACACAAAGAAAGCACTTTTCACCCATGACAACTGCATGTTTCATATTAAAGTATCACTTTTACTGGTATACTCTTTTTTCTTCTTCAGAACCAGGGTGGTATACTTTCTTGTTGGGCATAACTGACATCTTGTTTTCCTGGTGTCCTGTTTCCGCCAGTAGGTAATCTGTGATACTGCTTGTGCTGGTTTAACTAATGGTCAACTTGTAAATTCCCAGCTGTAATGTATCAGCCAGGTTTCACGTGTGGGTGGCCCACCTGAGGATTGTTGCAAACAACATAAAAGGAAAACTGGAGGGGAAGATGGTGTGCTGATTCCTCTGGAGAAGCTTGTCACACGGTTTTACTATGAACTCAACCATTTCTGTCTTCAGAGGAGCTCGGGCCCTCACTCTTGCTGAGGATGGCTACGCTACTTTTGGGGGATGCTATGGTCCTTATATTGAGTGTCACTTCCTGGCTACAGTGTAGATCCCTCAGCCTGGCGGCACAAATCTTTCATCCCATTGCCACAGACTTTCTAGCTTCCACCACTACACTTTGGGTATTCCCATGGCAGATCCTTGATAAAAATTTGCATGAGACACTGTAATGAGCTCTAGGCCTCCAGCTGGACTTGTGGAGGACACTAGCATGGTCTTCAGCTTCACACATGCACTACCATGGGATCCAGGCCCTCAGCTGGATTCTTTAGGTCTCCAGTGTGTAGACAGATCTCAAGCACTCTTTTGTATTTTACTTTATGGGTGAATAATACAAAATAATCCTATAAGTTATGTACATTCTGCATACATTTGTAAATAATGCATTGTTTCCCTGGTGTAAAAAACTGGACTAAAATGTATAAGAGGTATTACGAAACAGAAAATGTTCAAATGTTGAAGAGAACAAGGGAGGGGGAGGGGAGGGGGTAGGAAAGAAGGAAATATTTTTAAAATGAGAAAAAAATGAAAACAAAGCTTTTATAAAAGTGAAAGAGAGAAGTTGAAGGAAAGGTAGGAAAATGGGGCAAAAAAAGAAACAAACTGTATTATGTGCAAGTACAAATTCTCTATGATGAATGTGATTTTTTTCTTGTCTTTTTGAGACAGGGTCTCACTATGTAGTTCAGGCAGGCCTTAAGCTCACTTTGTAGCTCAGGCTGGTCTCGAACTCACAACAATCCTCCTGCCTCAGCCTCCTGAGTGCTGGGATTACAGGCATGCACCACCACACCCGGCTATGAATGTGATTATTATGTGTAACAAAAATGTACCAATACAGCCTGATTAGAGAAAAATATATGTGTCCTGATTAAATCTACTCCCTTTTATACACTGACTAAACCACTGCAAACACTTCTTTGCCTGTCAGCTTACCAGTATGCTTCACAATTTTTTTTTTGCATAATTCCCTGGGCAGAAACTTTAGTTTTCCTCTGCTGTAAATGATCTCTTATGAATTCCAGTTTCAACCCTCTATGAAAATTTCTGATATTTTACACTTGTTATTTTCTTTGCAAACTACCAAACTATTTAGACCACACACATTTAGGATCAAGTAAAACACAACCATTGGCCAGTGCTTTGTTTCAAGTGATATTTTAGTTGCTGCACACTTAAGCAACATCTACTCCATGTTCAGTTTTGTTGTTGAAAGTTTCAATCTCAGGCTTCCATTTTGTGATGGTTTTATCAATATTTCTGTCACGGTGATATGTTGACATCACCAGTAGCAGTTTACTTTTCTTTGCCATATTTGAGACCAATGTTATATGTTTCTGAAATTCAAAGATTGAACTGCATAATTCTCTGTTTGAAATTGCAACATTTCATTTGGAATTTTGCTTTGTTCTGTGCACAGTTCCTGTGCAGGTCAACTTGTGCTCTGTTAGCAAATGTAACATCAGTTGGAGACTAGTAAACTAAATGTCCAATATCACATTCTGATTAGTTTGAGAGATGGGAACAACAAGTCCATTTACAACATCTTTTGGTTTATTACTGTATGAATAAGGACCTGATGGCTGAGTTCCAGGATAAATGTCTAAACTGAAAAAATGTCTTTGCATCTATAAGGGCATAAATTTTTATGCCATATTTTGTCCCATTGCTTTTCCATCAGTCTTCTTTCTGAATCTAATTCAAGACCTTGCACCTGCCAGTGAGCTTCCATCTGTCTTTACATCCCTGTAATCACTATGAGAAACCTGTTCCAATTATATTAGACCTATGAATGCTTTCAGTTCAGCTAGGGATGTCATCATAAATACATAACTGAATATGGCTACTGGTGCATAAAAATTGTTTTATTTTAATTTCAGCCTTCTGTACACCATAACATCTTGTTACAAGTTCCAACACTGAATGGCAATACTGGCATTCTGCACAACAGATTTCACCTCTGTCAAGATCCTCACTACATTATCAGAAATAATTCTAACATTGGATTGTTCTATTTGATTGCATGACCATTTTGCAATATTTCAACTAGTCAAGTACGTACTCATATTGCTGCTTTCTTCCTCATGTGAAACAAGGAGATCTGCATTCCTTGAGTCAGTATCAGTCAATTCTTGCTCCATTTCACTGTCACAGAGCCTTTAGCGCACATGGGCAGTGTCAAAGTATTCATCATCCTCATCATCTACCCACACCACTCTTCTGTTATGAAAGCATGTATTTTCATATAATGGATCATCTTTATCATCCATGCATGAGTAATCACTTTTGACCTCCTCCAAAATTTATAAATCTTGTTTTTCATGTTTTTCTACCAGAAAAATCTAAGAAAAAAATTTTAAAAACAAACACTGCAGTGTTGTGGGTTACTGGACCCTCTGTGATGCTCAGGGAAACACATGCAAAACCAGTTAGAAGGAGCACAAAGGTGGGTCTGAGTCCTGTTTTGATACTTTTTGTACGTGTGCACACAGGGGTAAACAGATAGTTTGCTCCTTGGCACTTATTCCATTGAGCCATCTTCCTGACCCTGCTCCCTATATCACTCTAGGAAAGGTACCGAGAAACACAGCCCAGGCAGCCTTTATAACACTAAAGCACACATTTATGGTAGAAAAGGGCTGGAGGCTGGTGAGATAGCTCAGTAGCATAAGTGCTTGCCTGGCTAGCACAGGGTCCTGAGTTCAATCCCCAGTATTGCACAAAAGAAAAAAAAAAAAAAAAAAAAAAGAAGGGATGGGGCTGCTGACCCAAGCTTATTATGCCTCAGTGGTTAAAGCACTAGAATCATTCAAATTGCTGAATAACTTAATAAACACTTAGCTCATAAACTCAATAAAATAAACCTGCTAATACTCCTGTATACAGTATGTTTCAGCATGAATCTACTTCGCAAATATCAGAGAGAAAATGCTGAAAATAAAAAAAATGGCATATCAATTACATGGTCTACACTTTCATAAACTCACACTAATACTGTATTTAAATCAGTGCAGATTTCCCTCAATCTTTGCTAATTTATTTATGATGATTAATTCCATAGGCCTGGTTCCCTCAGGATGGACACACACTAAGGTATTCCCTCATTTCATCAACAAATAAATGACCCCATCAATGTTATATATGAATAATACACAAGTTTCTGGCCCAAGAATTCACTCTTTGCTATTGCCCATTATTCCACTGAACTGAAAACTGTTCAGAATTTAATCAATATAAAGTGTTGCTTAACTAATTAGAGGTATTTGACTCAAACACAAGAAATCTACAGTGAAAATGGCACAACCAAGTCAAACTTGTGCTAAAATCAGTGCAAGCAGAAAAAAAAATCTTAAGATATATACAAACCCAATCTATAAAATAAACAACTGTTGTTCTTGTTTGGGGAGCCCTATTACCTGGGCTTTCATTCTTAGTAAATATTCTTTCAAATTTTTTACAATAGGCTCATGCACATGTATTTTATTCATATTTATTTATTTATTTATTTTTCTTTTTTTTTGTCTTTTTTGAGACAGGGTCTCACTGTGCAGTTCAGGCTGGCCTTAAGCTCACTTTGTAGCTCAGGCTGGTCTCGAACTCACAACAATCCTCCTGCCTCAGCCTCCCTAGTGCTGGGATTACAGGCATGCGCCACCACGCCCGGCTTTATTCATATTTAAAAGGAGGATTTATTGTTTAGAAAATTTTTTGACAGGAACTATGAGTTGAATTCAATCAGGCCTTGAGAATGCTAAACAAGACTTCTACCACTAAACTAAAATTCCAGTCCTTTTTCAATTTTATTTTGAGAAAGGATCTCAGTAAGTTGTGACAGGCTGGCCTCAAGACTTATGGTCCTCCTGTTACAGTCTCTTGAGTAGCTGAGATTACAGGTATTATACCTGGTTTGTCCATAGTAATTTTATTTTGTGGTGCTAGAGCTCAAATCAAGGGCCTTGCTAAATGAAAGGCAAGAACTTTACCACTGAGCCACAACTTAACCCTTTCCACAGCAACTTATACTTTGATTTTTTCATGTAAAAATACAAACATCTTTCCTATCAATATTTATCTACATTAGGTATTATTTGAAGTGGATGACTATAACCTCACTTTGTGAACGTACCACAAGCTGCTGAACATTAATTTTTCTTTTTTTTTCTTTTTTTTGTGGGGGTGGCCAGCTCAGCCCACCCTAAGGATGGGGCTGGTGCGGCATGTGGTGTCAGGGATTGAACTGCGGTCTCCTGTAGCTGCCTAAGCAGGCACTGTAGACTGCTGAGCTATCTCACTGGCCTTGAACATAATTCTTAAGAATGGTTTTATATATATATATATATTCAAATAATTCCAAAAATTCAAATTTCTTTACATTCCAACCCTACACCTCTAATTCCCAGTACCTCTGATAGAAGCAATCATATCAGTTTTTAGTAGATTCTTCCATATATCCCATAAATACACAGGTATGTGTGAACACACAAAAAATTATAAATATTAACACTTTCTGTATAGTTATGCACTTTATTGCCATACACTTAGAAGACTCATGATTTTTTACTATTAACTATTCAACGTCCTTGTAGGCATTGGTGATTCAGTGGTAAAATTCTCAACATCCTCATCTAAACCTATATATATTTTATTTGCCCTTACCTTGAATATTAAATTTTTTTTTGAGGAATGGCCCTTTAAAAGAAATATTGTATATGGTATCAACATTAAACTGGGGAGAAGAGAAGTTTTTCCTTATTAACTGACATAGACTGATACTAAAGTCAATGTGATTAGTTGGCTCATAAGATCAATCACACACTACAGTTCTACCTAATTTGATTTTTCCAATGAATGCCAACACAAATTTACAGACTTCAGGCAAACAAGACAATGTATGAAAGCTGGCTCAAAGTGAAATTGTGGTTGAAAAAATTTTAAATCACAGTGAACATTTCATTGTTCTTGTACCTCCAATGTACAAAAGATAAGTAATTTTGTTTTCCTTTACATTCTACACATCTTGTACAATGAACAGCTACTAAGACAATATGCAATGTGTTAATTATTGAAACTGCCATAATTATTTTATTTTATTGAGAAACAAATAGCAATGAGACAGTTTCAAAACTGATTGATAGGACAGTTTCAATAATTAATACATTGTGCATTCTTATCTTCTTAGTAGTTATTCACAGTACAAGACGTAGATAGGATATCCTGTCCAAACATTATCAGTACAAATCTTTCTACTCGTTGAATTAAGTGAGAGTAGCTATGTATCTATCCTGACTATTCTGTATATACAAATACAAAATGGTCCTTCCATTGTATCCCTTTTGTTTAGTCCTGTCAGAAATGGGTATTCCATTGGCATCTAAATACTATAGATGCATGAATTCAGCAAAACAATCCAACACAATCCAGCAGTCCACAATACCAGTAGGTTATCTGCAGAAGTTGTTGACTTGTCTCAAATAGAAATGTATTGTATATCAGCAACTATTTTTGATCTTGACTTTAACCAGTGAATCTCAAGAAACATGAATGTACTTAGAAATTTATAAGAAAAAAGATTAACACCTTGATAGAAAATAGGCAGTTTAGGGTCTGGGGAGATAGCTCTGTACAATAAGCACTTTGCTAGCAAGCTCAAAGGCCTGAGTTCAATCCCTGGTTCTGCCAAAAAGGAAAAGAAAATAGGCAATTTAGATGCCACACTGGTGAACAGCAGAAAAACAGCCTCTTGTGGTATCCAGGCACTGGTCTATAGCAATGTGATAAAGAGAAGGAGGGAAGTGGGACTGTGAGACCCAGCAAGGATCTGAAGCCCACAGAGACAGTGAAGAGACAGACTTCAAAGAAGAGAAAGGAGGTGGCAAGCATTGCTCTCTCCCGGAGCACCAACGTGCTGTGTGGAAGAAGAGCCTTGACCCTGAAGACACCCAGATACTACTGGCAACTAAAAGGCCTCCATAGAGAAACACACCAGTGGAATGAACAGTGGACAAGGCAGGTGACAGTGACTAGTGAGTTATTCAGGTTCTTATGTCCACAAGGAAAGGGTAATTGGCCAGTGCCAGTTTTCATTTCAGAGAGGGTGGCAAATGGACCTTGGAACTCAAAGCACCTGCTACTTCACTCCATCTAGGAGTTCCCAGTATCAAGGTGAGGCATAACACAGTTCAAGTTGGCAGGAGGTCAAGTGGAGATCAAGCCAATAGGGAGCTGAGTTCAAGTCAGTAGGTACATAGAATATTGTAGACTGAACAAATTAGGTTCCACTCTCACAGGAAGAAAACAGCAGGAACTTCAGTGGAACTAAAGATATAGGCTTTCTGGGATTAATCAACACCATCTGGACTCCATATGCCCACTCTGTGTACCACTGTCAACAGAGACATGCTTTAAACTAGACTATATTTTCTTTTCTTGTTTTGGCTTTTTCCTTTTCTTTGATTATTGTTTTATGAGTATGAACAGTTTCTAGTTTTTCATTATTGTTTTGTTATTTTTTTCTGTTTTGTTTCACTTCTGTTTTCTTCACCAGTTTCCAAGTTTGCATAATCCTTGTTTGTCCTCTATCTCTTCTTTTCCTTCTCCTTCTCCTTCTATTTCTCTACTTTTCCCCCTAACCCACTTTAAAGTTTCTCCCCTGTGGTTAAAATCACCATACTTAGGACATGTTCAACTGCATAAAATTTTGTGACTTCTTTTTGATTGTGTTATATAGCTACAAATATAGTTCACATTGTTAAAGGTGGCAATTTAATACTGGAGTTTCACATTCTCAGCTGTTTGATGCCATCATTATTACTGACTGTAATGCTTTACCAAAAGTACTCTAATCAGTTGTTCTTTTTGATATGCCAAGACTGAGATTGTGTAACGGTCACAAAAAATACTATAAGCCAATGACAAAGAACCAGGGGCTAGACTAAACAGGCTGCAACTTCTCATCCCCAATAAACTGAAGAGATAGAATCGTGCCACCAACTCAAAACCCTTTGAAAAGCCAGCTATACCCAGAAGACATCTCTCAGGAGCAATTATTTCCTAAGGGTTCTAAATACCAACAATAAAGATAGTAACCATAAACAATTTATAAACATGAATACAGGAACTGAACTAAAAAGAAAAATAGAAAATGAGAAGACACCAAAGCCAGTTGAAACCCACACTCCCAGGTTGCCAAAGGCAAATCCAAGGGACAATGAGGTAGAACAATTTCAAAGCCATCCACCTGGACTCTGAAGTGCTAACAATGTAAAAAACCAAAGAGCCAAATGAGGCTCTAGGAAAAAAAAAGTAATTCCTCACATAACTACAGACATGGCAACCATAACGAAAGACATGGTTAGCTACTCTGTAACAGAAATAGATTTAAAAACAGAGGATCTAAGCAAAGTGATGAAGTCAAAACAGAGAAATAATCCATGGAACAGATTGAATCAGAGGTCCAAGAGATTAAAGATTTCATTAAAAGTATACACAGCAGAATGAACCAAAGAATAGAATTTCAGATATTAAAGACAGGATTATAGTTAGCAAACATGAAAAGAAAGATTTTTAATTAAAAATATTTATTTATTTATTTGGTACAGGGTATCATTACACAGCTCAGACTCACAGGAATCCTCCTATCTCAGCTTCCCCAGCACTGAGATTACAGGTGTGCACCACCACACCCGGTTTCAGTAGCCAGACACCATGCCCAGGGTTCTGAGGCCAGAACAGCATACAGTACCAGGAATCAAACCTGGGTCCTTGTGCTTGCCAGACAGGCACTTAGACCACAGAGCTATCTCCCCAGCAGATTTCTTAAAAACAGTAAGAGATTCTGAAACATCAATCCAACAGCCGCTAGATAATCCAAAAAAAAAGAATAACCTAAGATTGATCCAAATAAATGAAAAGGCAGATGAGATTACTAACAACATAAAAAACTGTTTATAGCAGTAATGGCAGAAAACTTCCCAGCCATGGACAAAAACTTTGACATACAGGTAAAAAATCAACAGCAAGGAATAAAATAATCAGGATTCCAAGAACATAAGATTAAAAGCTGTTAGAAAAATCACATATAAAGGAAAGCCCAACCGAACCATAGCACAAAACCCTCAAATCAAAGATAGCCCAGTCCCTAAAAAAAACAAGCCCCAACCTAGAGGGATGTACCCTGTGAAACTATCTTTCAAATGGATGGAGAAATAAGAGACTCTGATGACAAAGAACATCTAAAGAAATGACCAACAAAGCAGGATTTGAAAATGTTCTCAAGGACATTCTGAGATAAAAAGAACTACAACTCCATGAAACCTAACAGAATGAATCCTCCAGTAAAGGCAAGCAATTAAACAGAGGGAGGAAAAGGCAACCAACAATAGGTAAATAACAACACATGGGTAAGTCAATACATATTAGTTGCTCACAGCCAGCCTGAACTGCATAGCAAGACCCTCTCTCAAAAAGACAAAAGAAAAAGCAAAAAGAAATTCATAGACTGAAAATCAAAGGATGAAAACAACGTTCCATGCAACAGAAACCCAGAAAAAAGCAGGGGTAGCTAATCTGTTGGCAGACAAAGTAAATTTCAAGCCAAAAGAGATTTCATAAAAGGGCACTATCTCCTTATAAAAGGAAACATCCAAGAGGAAGAGATAAGAATCATAAATATACATGCAACAAATAATGTATTCAACTATATAAAACAAATATTAATGGTCATAAAGCACTAATACAATAGTAATGGAGGACCTAGCTACCCTACCATTACAAATAGATCAACTAAGACCAAAATATGTACAAAGAAGTATCAGAACTGAACCATCCTTTTACAAATGGACCTAGTAGTATTCCAGGTCCATAACATCAGAATACACATTTTTCTCAGCTGCACACAGCATATTCTTGAAAAGAGACCACATACTAGCTCATTGAAGATGCTTAAGTTACAAAGGAACTGAGATTATCCCTTGCATATTATCACATCACACCTCAATGAAACTGCAAAGCAATGGCAAAAGAAACCACATTAATTAATTAATTAATTAAACTTTTATGTATTTGGTACAGGGTCTTGATACACCATTCAGACTCAAAGTGATCCTGATGTTTTCAACCTCCCAGAACTTGGGACTACAGGCGTGTGCCACCACACCTGGTCTCAGTGGCCAGCTCAGTATGCCAAGGGTGGGGCTGTGACCTGAAGTGCCAAGGATCAAACCCAGGCCCATATGCTTGTCAAGCAGATGTTATCTGAGGTGCTATCTGAGCAAAAGCTGAATCAAGAAGATACAGAAATCCACAATACACCAATATTGGTGAACCTGATGATGTAATTTTAAAGCCTACTAACAAAAAAAATCCCAGTTCCTAAAGGATTCACTGCTGACTTCTACAAGAAATTTAGAGAAGATCTAGCACCATTACTCCTCAAACTCTTTAATGAAATTAAAAGAGAAAGAATATTTCTGAATTCCTTGACACAATAATACCAAAAATATCCAACAAAAATACAGAACTAAAGGTAGTATCTCTAACAAATATGGACTCAAAAATCTGCAATAAGTTAATTGGCAAACAGAATTCAACAAATTATCAAGATGATTATATATCATGAACAAATAGGATTCACCCCAGGGATACTGGGATAGGTCACTATACACAACTTAATAAATGTAATTCCATAGAGTATTAACAGAGACAAGAAAAAAGTCATATCATTTCAATAAATGGAGAAAAAACATTTGACAAAGTTCAACACCCATTCGTGATATAAAAAAACCTACAAAAAACTAGAATATATAGCCTTTATCTCAATCTGATAAAAGCT
The DNA here is from genome assembly GCA_004027165.1 of Ctenomys sociabilis. NCBI lineage: Eukaryota > Metazoa > Chordata > Mammalia > Rodentia > Ctenomyidae > Ctenomys > Ctenomys sociabilis. Next base: position 13,883 of record PVKA01035944.1, read on the forward strand.
ATCTATGACAAACCAACAGCCAACATCATACTAAATGGACAATAACTGAAAGATTTTACTCTAAAATCAGGAACAAGAGAAGGCTGTTCACTGTCCCTAGTTTTATTCAACATAGTTGTGAAAACTTTAGCAAGAGTAATAAGTAATAACTATTGCTAAAGCCAAGGAATAATTTATCATTTTTTGCAAATGATGTGATCCTCCACCTAGAACATCTCAAAACTCCAGTAAAATACCTCTAGCTTTAATAATTAAATTCAGTGGCACAGGTACATACAAATTTAACAATCAAAAATCAATAACATTCTGTATACAAACAACAAGCTGAGAGTGAAATTAGAACACCATTCACAATGGCATCCAAAAAGTGAAATACCTAGGAATCAATCTAACAAAGGTGGTAAATGAACTTTATGTTGAAAAGTACAGTATTCTGAAGGAGACTGAGGGGGCCAGGGAGATGGCTCAGTGGAATAAGTGCTTCCCTGAAGGAGACTGAAGAAAGCATTAAACAATGAAAAATATCACTTGCTCTTTGATAGGAAGAACCAACATTGTGAAAATGGTCATACTCCCAAAATTGTTATACAGTTTTAATGCAATCCTCATAAAAATACCAATAGCATATCTGACAGAACTAGAAAAAACAATCCTAAAATGGTTTTTGAACCAGAGCAGACTAAACTAGCAAAAGCAATTCTAGGCAATACAAAGGCAAGGCAAGGGGCATCACAACTCCTGACTTAAAATTATACTACAAAACTACTGTGATGAAAAAGTGTGGTATTGGCAAAAAAAGGGTCAATGTAACAGATTAGAAGATGCAGAAACATCTGCAAACTTACTCAATCCACCTTATCTTTGACAAAGGAGCCCAACACCTTCACTATAAGAAAGCTTCTTTGATACATGTTGCTAGAAAAATTGGCCTTTCACATGCTAAAGACTAAAACTAGACCCCTGGAGCACGCTGAGATGGCAACTGAGACTGGGTGTGTGGCGCACACCTGTAATCCCAGCACTTGGGAGGCTGAAAACAGAAGCATCACTATGAGTCCAATCTACGAAGTGAGATCATGTAGACCATGTGGACCCTGTCCTAAATACAAAAAAAAAATCTTTTCCACAACAAAGGAAACCACCAAAAGAGCAAAGATACAATCCACAGTGTGGGAAAAATGTTTGTCAGCTATTGTTTTTCAGTGTTTTTTTTTAAGGGAAGGGTCTACAGGGTGTTCAGGGTCTCACTAGTAGATAGGACTCATAGTGATCCACCTGTTTACAGCCTCCCAAGAGCTAGGATTACAGGCATGTGCCACCATGCCCAGTCTCAATTGCTGTCTCAGCAAGCCCTGGAGGTGGGGCCAGCACAGCAATGCCAGCTATTCCTTAAAGCACTAATATCTAGAATATATAAAGAACTACAAAAAGGAAAGGAAAAAAACTCAAACCCCTTCAAATTTAAAGAAATCAAAAATTGGCATCAGAAATGAATAGATACTTCTCAGGTGAAGAAGTTCAAATGGCAAATAAATATATGAAAAAATGTTTAACCTTACTGGTCATTTGAAAGATGAAAATTAAAACCACTGAGATTCCATCTCACTGTTGATGATAAAGAGTAGTATCATCAACAAATCAGTAATAAATGCTGGAGGGAATGTGGGGAGAAAGCAACACTTTCACACTGTTGAGGAGAGTACAGACTGGTGCAATCACTATGAAAATCTATGTGGAGAGTCCTCAAAAAACTAAAACTAGAGCTTCCACTTATTTGACCCAGATCTTCCCCTTCTTGGTATCTTCCTGAAAGAATTAAAAGCATCATACCACACCAATATACACACACCCATGCTTATGATGGCACAGTTTGTAATGGCTAAATCTTGGAAATAGCCCAAATGTCCATCCCATAAATGGATAACGATGTGGGCTTTCTTACACAATGGAGTACTACTGTGCCATAAAAAAGAATAAGCTTGAGACATTTCTAGGTCAATAGATGCACTCTGAGACCATAGTCTTAAGTAAAATAAATTTGACACATCTGTGAGAAAACAAAAATGTGAATAAGGACCAAATGTATACTATATAGTGAGAAACTGGAAAAGAAAATGTTCAAATGGGAAGGGGAGCAAGGGAGGAATGAGAGGGAAAGAATACAAAGGACAAGAAAAAAACAAGGAGAAAATGGAAACAAAGCTTTTGTATATAAGGAGAATGAGAAAAAAGCATGATATAGCATGTACAGGTACAAATTCTATATGATGAATGTCATCATATATATATATATATAATGTTGCAATACCAAAAAAAAAAAAAAAGAAACCAGCCCCTACACAAGAAAACAGATAGGCAATTTAAGGAGTGGATGATACTAGTGGCCAGGAAACATATAAAAAGCTTTAAATCTCATTAGTAGTCCAAGAAATGAAAAATTCAAAAGATACCATTTTATCCAGTTTGAGGAAGATATTACTATTAACAACAATACCAAAACGGAAAAGGATTTGAATAGTATGCACTTTCCCTGGTAGGAATAAAATTGATTTATCTAGGATGGAAACAAAGCTGTACCAAAAATAAGTCACAAAAACATACTAGCAGAGTAAGCTCAAAAAAAGATGTCCTTTTTTCAGTGCTGAAAATGGAACCCAGGGCCCTGTGCATGCTAGGCAAGTATTCTACATCTGAATCACACTGCCAGAGCCACTGGCAATATGTTCTAAAATGCTCAAACATATAATCATCTCTTGAAACATTCATTTTAGTTTTATGCATATTTTATAATACAATAAGGGTATTTTAAAATGTATATAGGGCCAGCATATAGCTCAATGGATTAAAGTACTTGCTTAGGCAGACACAGAGACTGGTGTCCAATCCCCAGTGTGCCATGCTGGTCCCCCCAGCACTGAAATGGCCATTGAGACAGGGCATGGTGGTGTGAGCCTGGAATTCCAGTGCTTGAGAGGCTGAAAACAGGAGGATCACTATAAGTCTGATCTGTGTATTGAGACCCTGTAGACTCCATACTAAATACATGAAAAAAATAAAAAGGCACAGGTCAAGGGTTTAGCTTAGTGGTATTATGTGTGTTTAGCATGTATGAGGGAGGTCCTGGGTTCAATTCCTAACACCAAAACATACTGAGATACAAAGTATACTGTATAATGATTTATTTAACAACAGAAGACAGTACATGGTAATGTGAAATAAAACCAAGGTTGAAAGATTTGGGGTATAATTCAGTAGTACAGTGTTTTATCTATTGTTTCAGTTACTCTTGTTTGGAAAAAATATCTGACACCACCCCAAATTAAGGAAGGAAAGGCTTATTTAGCTCACACTTTATACAAGTTTTAGTCCATAATCAGCTGTCTCTAAAGCAGAGTGGCACAAGGCAGAAAACAGTAGTTCATGGTGGTGGAAAACAGCAAGAGCCAAAAGGGAGGAGCAGTGGCTGGCAGGGAGGAGCCTCTCTCCCTCTCTTACATTGTATTCAGTCTCTCCACCCAAGGGCTGATTTAGCATTTGTGGCCATAATCTTAGCAATGGCTCAGGAATTAATCACAAACTCTAGAAGCCCTGCACCACTGACTGTATGAGACTCAGGGTGAACAACTAGACACAAACTCTAATAGCTATTTACACACAAAATCTTGGTTTCAACCTCCAATCCCTTTCTCTCTAAAAATGTAGTTTGTAGAAGAATATTAAAAAAAAACAAAAACAAACTGGGTGTGGTGACACCTGTCTGTAATTCTAACACTTGGGAGGCTGAGACAAGAGGAGCCTTGTGAGTTCAAGACCAGCCTGGGCTACAAAATGAACTCAAGGCCAGCCTGAAATGCACAACAAGACCATTTCAAAATGACTGAAAAAAAAAGAAAGAAAAAGAAAAGAAAAAACACGAAAAACAAATATTTATGATGTGTCAAGTGAAAAATGCTGGTTACATGGATGAAGCTATAGCTCTGTAAGTAATATACTTGCTTAGCATACACAAGGCCCTGAGATCCCCAGAACTGAAAAAAAGGGAGAGGAGGCACAATCACAATTATAAGAAACACAGAGCTGGTAGATCAAGGGAGACTGCTAGTTAGCATATGTGAAGCCTTGATACAATTCCCAGCACTGGAAAAAAAAACAGTTATATAAAGACTTAGGCTAAATGAAACATTAAAAATTCTACTGTAATTATCTCTGGGCATTGGGCCTACTCATTTTTCTTATTTTGTTATACTTTTCTTAATTTTTAAAATTTTATCCAGCAAATATATTTCTAATCAAAAGAAATAAGCAAGGGCCAGCCAGATAGTTCAGAGGACTAAAGGACTAAAGTGCCTGCTTAGGCAGGTGCAGGAACCAGGGTTGGATCCCTGGTATGGAGTACTGGCCCCACCCCCAGGCATGCTGACGGAGTCAGGGTATGTGGCACACTCCTGTAATCCCAGTGCTTGGAAGGCTGAAAACAGGATCACTACGAGTTCAATCTGTAAAATGAGACCCTGTAGACCCTGTACTAAACACATTTTTAAAAAATTTAAAAATTAAATAAGCAATTAAATTCCTTTATTAGTCAGGGGATGCTTGTATATTCCTACCTACCACACTGGAGGTAGTTTTTGACAATATACCATCTCAGAGCCAGGGAGACAGCCTGCTTGAAAAGCACAATATGCTGTATTCAATCCCTGGTACAAAAAGAAAATCGATAATATACCATTCTATAATTCTTCCTATTTATTCGTGAATTTATTAGCCTAGTGAATTCTGGTTATCAGGACCTGGTACCTTTTCAGCCTTTAATTGACGGAAGAAATTTCCCAACTTACAACCAGGAAAGGAAAGGATCTGCTCTTCAGTGCATTTGTTTTTCTTTCTACGGTACTGGGGCTTCACATATGCCAGACAACTATTCTACCACTGAACTGCAAACTTAGCCTTTTCCTATTTGTTTTGAGACACAGTCTTGCAAAACTGCCTAGGCTGACTTCAAAATTTTGATCTTCCTGCTTCAGCTTACCAGAAACTGGGATTATGGGCATACACGATGCCCAGCTGTTCTTTGGTTCTTCCTTTTGCATATCCTGAGAGGTCTGCCAATTTGCTACTTAAATAGCAACTCTTCTCTGTTTATAAGACGTGATCAAAATATTCAGTGAATGGGGGCTGGGGAGATGGCGCAGAAGAATAAGCGCTTCCCTGGCAAGCGCAAGGGCCTGAGTTCAATCTCTGGTTCCAAAAAAAGAAGAAAAAAAAAATCAGTGAATAGCATTTTAAAAAATTACTATAAAACATGAACCACTGGGCAAGGTGTGATGGCCCATACAGGTAATCTAAGTACTCAAGAGGCTGAGGCAGGCTGATCTGTGTGTGAGTTTGAGGCCAGCCTGTGCTACACAATGAGCAAAAAAAAAAAAAAAAAGTGCTTCCCTGGCAAGCACAAGGGCCTGAGTTTGATCCCTGGTTCTGCCAAACAAACAAACAAACACATTGCCATTGATCATCCTACTTCTTTTTTTTTTTTTTTTTTTTTTTTTTTTTTTTTTTTTTTTTTTTTTTTTTTTTTTTTTTTTTTTTTTTTTTTTTTTGTCTTTTTGAGACAGGGTCTCACTATGCAGTTCAGGCTGGCCTTAAGCTCACTTTGTAGCTCAGGCTGGTCTCGAACTCACAACAATCCTCCTGCCTCAGCCTCCCTAGTGCTGGAATTACAGGCCTGTGCCACCATGCCCAGCAATCGTCCTACTTCAAACACATCTGTCACTTTCTGAAGCAGTTCTGGAAGCCCCTGTGTGTATCTTTACAAAGTGTGATTTAAAAAAATATAGTGAATATTGCTGCCAAGTGCCATCCAATGGAAAGATGGGCTTGTGAAAATTTACTGTATCTTAACTAGGCATGGTGGTGCATACCTGCATTCCTAGCAGGGAGGCTGAACCAAGAGGATCACAAGTTTGAGTTCTATCTGGACAACTTTGCAAACTCCTAACTAAAAATCAAAACTAAGAGAAAGGGATGAGGCTATAGCTCAGTGTAAAGGTCCTGTGTTCAAGCTCTAGTACAGAAAAAACACATACAGCACCTTTATGCAATTTATTCACTGGATCTAGCACCATCTGACTTCCGGCTTTTTTCCAAAAGCAAGTGACCATGAAAGGTAAATGTTCTGAATCAATTTAGGACATTGTGACAGCACGACTAAAGACAGCCAACAAAGAGGACTTCCAAACCCGCTTCGGAATGTGGTAAGAATGATGGTATAAGTGTGTTCAAAGTAGGGTGGGGAGATGGCTCAACAATCTAAGGTCCTGCATGGCGAGCACAAGGACCTGGTTTTAATCCCTTGTTCCACATGCTGTGCATGCGATGTCAGCCACTGAAACCAGGCATGGTGGCAAACACCTGTGATCCCAGGGCTGGGGAGGCTGAGAAAGGAGGATCAATATGAGTCCAAGCTGCATAGCTAGACCCTGTACCAAATAGATAAATAAGATCATATAAGGTGGGGAGCATGTTGAGGGGAATTATAGCAATGTGTCTTTTACTGTAATAAAATTTTAAAAGAATATTCACTATGTTTTACAATCAAACTGTGTAGCAAAGAGAAATTGTAAATCAATGTCTGTGTTACTAACAAGTTTAAAATGGAAGGGGATGTGGGTGAAGCCCTAGAGATGAAAGCAGTAATCAGGTCATCTCCATGTTGCCTGTAGTCCACGAATTAGATGGGAGTAACTTAGCAGCAGAGGGCACTGAGAAACAGTTCACACATCACTGCTACTTATTTTTAATTTTAGTTGAAAATAAAAAACTTTATTGGGGCTAGCAAGACGGCTCAGTGGAATAAGCACTTCCCTGGCAAGCATAAGGGCCTGAGTTCAATCCCTGGTTCCACCAAAAAAAAAAAAAAAAAAAAAAAACAAGAACAAAACTTTATTGATAATATTTCTAAGTGATGTCTACCTCTGGAATTCTAAACTGTTCATTCCTTGCCTTAACAAGTAATCATACCTTAAGAAAATTCTCTAAGGCTTTCACAGAGAGCAAATTGGTCAAGCATGGGCCATGACTCATCCAGATGGCTGACACTGACAAAAGATCCACAAGGTGCTGTACATGGTTGCAGGGTAAATCCTGAGGGGATTTGACTGACCTTATTAGATAGCAAAGTTACATTTTTAGTTATATAGGTCTTGCTTTAACTTGGTCTCAACCATCCAGCAGAAAAGTGTAACCATGAGGTATAAAAAGTAAAGCTATATTAATATGCTGAGCTGTAAAAGGTTCAAATCAATAACTTCTGACAGGGCTGGGGAGATAGCTCCATAGAACAAGCACTTGCCTGTCAAGCGCAAGGCCCTGAGTTCAATACCCAGTACTGCCAAAAAAAAAAAAAAAAAAATCAACTTCAGACAATTACCAGTTGTGCTGATAACTCACAACTATTATGGATATTGGACTATATTGGATTATTTTGCTGAATTCAAGTAACTACAATCTTTGGACTGGCATCAAGTATGAAAAGGTCTTTAAAGACTTCTCCAAATACAGCTTCTCTAAAAGCAATGAAACACCCATCTCTGACAAAACAAAACAAAAAGGAGGGATATAATAAAGGACCATTTTTTCATGAAAATAAAATATATGTATAGATATACAGCTACTTTCTCCTAGTTCAATGAGAAAAAAGGTTTGTACTAATATTGTTTGGACAAGATGTCATGTCTGGGGGCTGGGGAGATAGCTCAGTGGAATAAGTGCTTGCCTGGCAAGAGTAAGGTCCTGAGTTCAATCCCTGGTACCATCAAAAAAAAAAAAGATATGTCTGCATCTTGTCCTCTGAATAACTACTACAAAGACAATATGCAATATATTAATTATTGTAACCATCCTACGAACCTGTTTTTAAACTGTTTCAATGCTATTTTATCTTTTCTCTCATTAAAATGAATATATATAAAATTCATTATTATATATATATATTTATATATATATAATTCATTTATATATATATATATATTTTTTTTTTGTTTTGTTTTGCTTTGTTTTGTTTTGTTTTTTTTTGGTGGAACCTTGTGCTTACCAGGGAAGCACTTACTCCACACAGTCATTTCCCCAGCCCTAAAAGTAAAAAAATTTTTTTTTTCCATTTATTTTTATTTTATTAAAATACAAATGTCAATCAGACAGTTTCAAGACACCTTAACCATACAGAGTCGATGAATTAATACATTGCAAACTGTTTTCATAACGTTTTGGTACTGTACAAGGTGCATACATGAAATTACATTTACAGGTTTTTTTATAGCTGAATTATATCAAAGATTCAATAATT
>PVKA01035945.1:0-22223 GCA_004027165.1 Ctenomys sociabilis
ATTGAATCTTTGATATAATTCAGCTACATAAATACCTGTAAATATAATATCATGTATGCACCTTGTACAATACCAAAACAATATGAAAACAGTTTGCAATGTATTATTTCATCGACTCTGTATGGTTATGGTGTTTTGAAACTGTCTGATTGACATTTGTATTTCAATAAAATAAAAATAAATGGAAAAAAAATAAAAAATAAAAATAAAAACTATTAAGTTTTGAAATTTTACTTAATGAATATAATACTTCTGAATGTTCAAGGAAGGCATAGCCAGAGAATAGGAAATGCATACATCTTTTGTCACAGTATTAATCCATTATAAAGAAATTTCACTCCCTGCTAATAATGAAATGCTTGCTTCTATCCACCCCACTTATCTGGGAGAGAGTCAGAGCTCCGGGTGCTCACCCACCAGACAATCAATCACACTTCATTTGCAATGAGGAGGAATTCCCTTTCTGATGACAGATACACTCTAGGGACAGACCTTCTGGGTGGGACACTGCCCAGTACAAGCACTCAGGGGAGCTGGCCCTACAGGCTCTCCCAGCAGGCAGGTGGACACAGGACCCAGACTGTCCAGCAACATCTTCAGTGCAAGCAGAGGTCTCAAGTGTTGGGAAAGATTAGGAGGCATTGGGACTATGGCTTAGACCCATAACTCACCTAATGTTTTACCCTCCACTCATCCAACAGTAAAATAAACACTTGCTTTGAGTGAGAGAGAGACAGAGAGAGAGAGACAGAGAGAGACAGAGACAGAGACAGAGAGAATCATGATCTAGTCATCCAAAATTACTCCCCCAGGCTTATAATACCTTTACTCTCAGTCTTCACTCAGATGAGACCTGGCCAAATTATCAAGATTTTCTTCAAAATTAAAGAAAAAACAGTAATGACTGCCACTGTCATCACACCTGTTTGCAGAAAATACATTGCTCGCCGGGTGTGGTGGCGCAGGCCTGTAATTCGAACACTCGGGAGGCTAAGACAGGAGGATTGTTGTGAGTTCAAGACCAGCCTGAGCTACAAAATGAGTTTAAGGCCAGCCTGAAATGCATAGTGAGACCCTGTCTCAATATGACAAAAAGAAAAAAAAAATACATTACTGTCAGTATCTGAAGTTAAAAACCTTCCCCTTAAATCTGCAGTTCCTACCACACAAGTCTCTTCCTTTGAAACTCTAGGCTTGCTTCACAACCAGGGAATGGCAGCATTCCTCAACTGCACATAACTAAAATGACAGCATTTATATTTGACAAGTTAAATTCCCCAGTGAAGAACTTTATCCCCATGTACAAGAGGTTTTTTTTTTCCAAAGTGCTACCCACATGCCCGGTTTACAGTGCAGTTATGGCCAAGTCCAAGAACCACACCATGCACAACCAGTCCCCAAACTGGCACAGAAATGGCATCAAGAAACCTTGGTCACAAAGATATGAGTCTCTGAAGGGATAGAGCCCAAGTTCCTTAGGAACATGCATTTTGCCAAGAAGCACGACAAGATGCAGGAAAGGATGCCAAGGCCATGAGTGCACGTGCTGAGGCTATCAAGGACCTTGTCAAGCCCAAGGAGGTCAAGCCCAAGATCGTCCCAAAGGGAGTAAGCCACAGGCTCTCTTGACTTGTCTATCTTGCCCACCCCAAGCTTGGGAGTCATATCTGTGCCCACATTGCCAAGGGTCACAGGCCTTGCTGGCCAAAGGCCCAGGCTTCAGACAAGGCTGAGGCTCCAGCTTCTGCTCAAGCCTGGGCCTAGGCTCCAGCTTCTGCTCCAGCCCAAGTCCCCAAAGGTGCCTAGGTCCCCTTGAAGGCTCCACAGGAAAAGTCTCTTATCTCCTGATGTAAAAACTGGTGTGACCCCTGGGGTGCCATCTGTGGGGGGCTGGTGTCCTCCTGTGCTCTTTGTACAAATAAACCTGAGGTAGGAGAAAAATAAAATAAAAGTACTATCCACAAAAGACCACCATAACAAGAAAGATATTTCTTGGGACATTGTCTGACAGAGAAGAAGTTGAAGGAGGAGCAGATGCTACGGAGGCTGGCCTGCTCGCCTGAGGCCAGCGCTAGGTTTGGCAACCTGGAACTCTTGCTGTAAGCTCCAGGGAGAGGCCCATCACTCATCAGTGCTGGGAAATTCAGACTCAGGCTCAGCATTAGAGACTGCATGGGAATTGAAGCAGCTCCCTTAAACTCTCTGTGGCCTTGTTCTCTCTATCTGCAAAGTAGAAAGTCTGCCTACTTCTCAGCTCTGTTAGGGAAATGAATGATTGTGTGTGCAGTCAGTAAACTAGGAAAAAAAATAACATTCAGCTAAATTGATGAGAGCCAGATCATAGCAAAGGAGGCTCCAAACTAAGTCTTTAAAAAAAAAAAAAAAATTTTTATTCATGTTAATGAGAAAAAAACAGCAATGAAACAGTTTCAAAACAGGTTAGGACAATTACAATATTTAATACACTGCATATTGTTTTCTTCTTAGTAATTATTCAGAGGACAAGATGCAGACATGATATCTTGTCTAAACAATATTAGTGCAAACCTTTCTTCTCATTGAACTAAGAGACAGTAGCTGTATATCTATCCTATTTTGTATATACATATTTTTTCACTACAAAATAGTACTTATTTGTATCCCCCTTTTTAATTTTGTTTTATTAGAGATAGGTGTTCCATTGCTGTTAAAGAAGCTATATTTGGAGAAGTCTTTAAATGACCTTTTCATACTTGATACCAGTTCAAATATTGTAGGTACTTGAATTCAGCAAAATAACTCAATATAGTCCATTAGTCCATAAGAGTAGTGGGTTATCAGAAGAATTAGCAATTGTCAGAAGTTTTTGACTTGAGGAGATTATGGGGCCACAGAGGAAAGTGACCAACAATGTAGAGTGTGCCTAAGGAGAGTCACTTAGAGAGAAAACATTCTCTCAGGCTTTCACAGAGAGCAAATTGGTCAAACAATGGCCATGACCCATCCAGATGGCTGACCCTGACAAAAGATCTATGAGGTGTTGCACATGGTTTCAGGGTAAATCCTGAGAGGATTTGATCAACTTTGTCAGATACAAAAGTTACATTTTTAGTTGCATAGGTCTTGTTCTCACTTGGTCTTAACCATCCAGCAGAAAAGTATAACCACAAAGTATAAAAACTAATGCCACATTCAAGCTAAGTCTTAAAGGGGCAAGGTCTCAATAGATGATGAGAAATAGGACTGCAGAAGTGACCACCCAGGAGCAAAAATGATCGCTACCAAGCATTAATGAAACTATAGAAACAGAGCCATGTGCTTGAATCAAGAGAAAATGGTCTCTTATTTGATTATTCAGGTTGGATATCTCCCAGCATCATATACAAAATAGTGTTTTTATTGTTATTTGATGACATCTTAAATCAGACAATAAGCCAGTTTTCCATAAGACATATATATCCCTGCCCACTCTTCCTGACAAGCAACTGTCTCCATAACTAGGCTGTATCAGCATTGCCCTTCAAATCACTAAGACAAGGGTTCTCACAGTGTGGAAAATCAATATCCCTTGGTGTATAGGCAAATTAACAACAACCCAACCCAAAGATGTCCATGTCCTAATCCTTGGAACCTATGAATTTGTGACATTACATGGCAAGGAGAAATTAAGTTTGAAGATGTTATTTAAGTTATAAATCATTGTATTTTAAAATAAAGACATTCTCTAAGAGAGTAGTGGCAAGTTTATGGTTCGGCAGGCTTTTTGTCATCATTGAAAGCTTTAAAGCATTCACCACTACTGATCTAGGATTACTGAGGTAAGCACCATAGAGTGGCAGGACCATCATAAGGGGAAAGATGGAGGTCCAAAGAGATGGTACCTGAGAACAACTTAACCCACCATTGCTGGCTTTGGAGAAGGAAGGATGACAAGAGTCAAGGAATGTGAGCAGCTTCCAGAAGATGGAAAATACACAGATATGGACTCTCCCCTGGAACTTCCATGAAGGAATATAGTTCTGCCAACACTTTGCTCATTAGCTCTGTGAGGCCCATTTTGGACCACCAACCTCCAAAACTGTAACTTAATAAATCTGTGTTGTTTTAAACCATTAAATGTATGGTAATTTGTTATAGCAGCAATAGAAAACTAATACACCTGAAAATTCATTAAAAAGACAAAATCTCTACCTGTACCCCAGAACTAAAATCTAAGGGCAGAAGCAGAAAACCTAAGGGCAGGGCCCAGCAATCTGTTTTAAACAAGCCCTCAAGATGATCCTGATAAAGTTAGAGAGCCACTCACTAGACTAAGCAATCACAATTATTTCCCTGAAGCAAACACATCCAGGCACAGATTCCCAAGAAACCCAACACTGATAATTAATGACTTGACTAACCATGATAAAAATCTCCTAGCTGGGCGCTCTGCCTTGACCTGCACACACTAGATAACACAACAAAATCCTTGGTGATTCACACTCTTCTGGGTTCAGGGTCTTCATTTAGAATTCCAATGGCAAATGTGCCCTACTTGAAAAATCTATTCTGGAAGCGGGAAGCCCTCTTGAATTCATTTCTGATTCCAGGGAGATTTTTAACAATGGGGGTTATTTGCGTATTTCTTACTAAACTTTAGTGATGGGGATGGGAGAATAATGCAAGTAGGTGAGAGTCTAAATAGTAAATCAAACTTTCCTGCGACCTATTCCTAGATGGGAAGGCAGACTGATTTCATAGACTCATGGGCGTGGAGGTACAGTGGTCCTTAGAGATCAGGATTCTGGTTTCCATATCTGGAGAATGGAGTCTGCATGCTCACAGCATCACAGCATTGCCACGGAGTGTCAGGAAATCTCTGCTTGAATATCTCCAAGAACCTCACTTCTGGAGAACGGTAAACTCTTCCATTCTGAGAGGCTCTAATCATTGAGCAAGCTTAAGATACCTTCATCTTGCACCTGCTTTTCTTACCCCATGCTAAATTTCATTTTAGCCTCCACCACAGTCTTAGTTGCACACTTCCATACAAGAATGAGATACAGCAAGGTTGTAGCTTCACTACAGGAACTCACTTCTTTTCTCAGCATTGTTGGCCTCCACTGACCTCAAAGGGAGGCATGTGTGTAAGCTGGGCAGGAGGTAGGCCTGGGCCCTGTGAAAGGCAAAGTGCTTTAAAAGCCTTTGATGAAAGGCATTAAGGCTTGAAAGGGTTGTTTCTGAAATACTACACCACCCTTTTAAGAACTCTTAAGATCTTGAGGGTGATACTCTCTCACCCCAGAAGAATTCAAGCATGAATGTTCTTAGAACCTCCAATTAAGAATCCAATTCCATCTCCCCAGATGCTCATTTCCAACAAAATTACCAGTTAGATCTTTGTTTTTGTTTTGTTTTTAAGAAATGTACTAAGAAGTGCTGAACAATATATCAGAGTTAAATAACCATGAGATGGTATTGACATCTGAATAACTCTATTTATGATGCATAATTATAAAGAAAACCCTAAACTACTCTTGATTGCTGACACATAACAGATAAACAAAACAGCAAAAGTGACACTAAGCTACACACAAAAACATGACAATTAAAACATACAGTACCCACCCTCCTGAGGCTTACCAGATTGATGTTTAAACATCAACTCATGTGGATTCATGTGGTCCCATAGTTTCAATCATGACATAATTTAGAGAAATTTGCTGATCGTTCTAGAATTCACCTGGATTTTGATCCAGATGACAAGATAATGGTACACATTATTTTTAGAGAAGGGTCCTAGAACCTCAGATAAGATAAAAATAATCACTGGATTTTTCTGGAGATTGGATATTAAATATAAAAAAGTCTTATTCATACCTTTTTTTGGAATGGAAATGACTAAACTGGTATCCAAGAATGGATTCCTCTTTATTCTGTCTTAAAGTTTATCTCACCCAGAGTTGAAACTTGGTGGGCAGTGTCACTGACCCTTGCAGCAATCTGTGAGCCTTCAGAATTCCCTGTAACTCTACAACCACTAAAAGCTGGCTCCCCCATTCCACTTACTAGAAAAAAATACAAGCCACCAACTGCTGTCACAGCATTAGCTAGCATCCAGCATTACCCTCAAATGCTACCATTACCAGTAAATCTTCCCCCACATCCAAGCACTAAAGATTAGAAGATGCTTAAGAAATGCAAAATTGTATGAAAACAGAGGAGCTACATTTTGGAGCAGAGCACTGGCTACAACAAGCAGCCAAGGAAACATCTTAGAGAAGCACACAGTGGTCCTCTCCTACGTGAACTCAGTAAAACTCAAAATTAAGACCTCAGAACAAAATCCAGAAAGAAAAGCAAAATCTTCTCAATTCCTTCCATAGCCAGTTTGAGCAATGAAGTGCAGAAACCTTATAAATTTATATTTTTGGAGCCTGTCCCACTTTTTTTTTTTACTCTTTCATTAGTACATGTTTGCAGTGGATAGGGTTACATTGCTCATGTAGAGTTGGTACGTGTACATAACACAACCCTATTCCTTAACATCCCCTTCCCCTACCTTTCTTCTCCGCCCTTCCATCTCTTGATCTTGACAATTGAAAAAGAGCTATTCTCTGCTTTCTATTATCTATTTTGCTCTTATTTATTTCTCATATAAGAGGGAACATGTAATATTTAAGCTTGTGTGTCGGTTTTATTCCACTTAATATGATCTTAAAGTGTATCCATTTTTGCACACATTCCACAAGTTCATTTTTCCTTATGGCAGAAGAGCTCTCCTGTGAGAAACACATAGAAAGAACTGATGCTGCTATTCTCATCCCAAAGCAATTCAGAGGCAGAATTCCTTCCTTCAGGAACTTTCTTCTTAAGGCCTGCATCTGATTAGATGAGGCCCATCACATAATAAAGGGTCTTTAGTAAAAATTTATTGTTTTAAATGTTAATCACCTCTACAATATAACCACAGCAATATCTAGATCGCTTTTTGACCAAAAATTGGGTACCATAGGTAACTGACCTAACCCATTTGATACACAAAATTAACCACCCACCTTTCAGAAATCTATAAGTTGTGAGTGCTTATGATTGCATCCTCCTGGCTTTTCCCATACTATACTGAATAATATTAACACTTCCACTCTATTGTCTTAAGTGGCAGCCCCTGCCTTCCCCATACCTTCCCTCTTCTCACCTTCACATTCTTATGCTTCAATGTTATATATCTATTCATAGCTTTATTTTCTATATGTTACATGTTCCCTCTTATATCTTTTTCTTTTTGTGGCCCAGTGCCAACATTAAAACACAGAATGAAATAGGCTCTCTGTTCTACGCTGCCAAGACAATGCTGTTTATCCAGTTTTCCAGACTTAAATGATGAGAAATATTGCCTTTGGGCAGCTCTCATAGACTTGTTCTAGCTTAACTCTGGTACCCAGAGCCTATCTTTCCACATGAGTAGTCCAGATAATTTTCTCACAAATTCAAGACCTTTATCTATTTAGAACAAGAAAACCAAAAAATAATCTATGACATTTGCTGTTATACCTTGTGATAGGATCTAGGCTAAGAGAAACAAGGCTGAACATCACATCCCCCATTAAAACTCCAACTTGTCATGAAGGTGCTCTATAGAAAAACCACACATAGAGAGGCTCATGGGAAGCAACCAGCTTGCCAGCCCTGAGGGCAAACATTTTGTCAAGCCTTAAAATGACTGCTCAAATCTATAGGTTGTAAGAGTATGAGCTGAGATCTCAGATATTGTGGAATAGAGACAAGCTATTTATCACACGCTCTATCTGAATGCCTGACCCACAAAAGTGATTGTTTAATAGGGGTAATTTTTTTTTATAAGTCACTAGGACTTAATACATAATTAATGCAGCATTCATCTATGTGGAGAAAGTTTTAAAAGCAAAAAGAGAAAAATACAGATAATACAAAACTCGGGGTAGTTGTTACCTCTGCAGAGGAAGGAAAAGAGCACAGTAAGATGACACAAACAATTGTTAATTAATTAACAAGTATATACTCTTAATTGGATGTTCCAATAGACAGACAGGCAGGCAGGCAGACAGACAGACAGACACAGATAGACAGATGATAGATAGATAGATAGATAGATAGATAGATAGATAGATAGATAGATAGATAGATGATAGATAGATAGATAGATAGATAGATAGATAGATAGATAGATAGATAGATAGATAACTATGCATGATCGAACAATGACATTTTTATGAGCCAAGAATTAAGTATAACACAACTGGATTTTGTTAATCTAATTCTAAGCACCTAAGGTCATATGAATAGTTAAAATATTGTGAAACTTGAGCATGTTCCAAACTTTCATCTAGCATATCTATTTCTGGGTTAATATTCAAGAAGTTCTTGTACTGACAAAAAGGGTATTGTGTAAGAACAAAATCCTATAAATATTCCACGTATCCAGCAATTATTAAATGACTAAATAGGTGGTGACTATTTAAGTGGTAGACTATTATACAGCAATGAGTACTAATGATGGACATGAAGAGTATCATAGATAAGTGTTTAGGAATGCACGGTTCAACTTTCTGCAACACAGAAAGGGTCTAGGGCATAATTTTGAGCAAAAGGAATAAGACTGGTTGTGCTTCCACGAAGTCAGCCAAAGATAAAACTAAATGACTATTGATGAGAGATATATATATTGCAAAACTACAAAAAGTAAGAAAATATTCATACCAATGTCCATGATGGTAGGGGCATTCAATAGGAAAAAGGCAGACACAGGGAGGGGTGGCTCACTAGCACTGGAAATTATTCTCATTCTTTTTAAGAGTTTCTTTTTTTTATGTATTTGGCACAAGGTCACACTATGCAACTCAAACTAGTATTAATCTTCCTGTTTTCAGGCCCCCACCCTCAGGGTAGGATTATAGGCATGTGCCACCATGCCCAGACTCTGATACTGGCTAGGGCACCCAGTGATAGGGATGGCATGGTATGTGGCACCAGGGACCAAACTCAGGTCCCTGAGCTTACTTAAGCAGGTAATTAGTCTACTATCTCAGCAGTCTTATTCTCATTCTTAAGTGAGTAGGTCTTTGGGTGTCTTGGCTACTTTTCTCTCATGGCTGAGACAAAATACCCTACACCCAAAATTTAAAAATAAAGGTTTATTTAGCTCACAGTTTTTGGATGTTTCAGTCTACACTCTGTTGGCTCCAAGGCAAGATGGTACATGGCAGGGGAACAATGTTTCATGGTAGCATAAGACAGCAAAAGAAACAAGAGTGAAAAAGGAAGACTGAGAGAGCAAGGCTTTCTACCTCCCTTATATTATGTGCAAGCTATCACCCAAGGACAGATGTAGCACCTGCACCCATAATCCCAGCATTGGACCATGAATAAATCGGAAACTCTAGAAACCTGCCCCATGACTGTGTTGGGCTTTAAGGTGACATCTAAACACAAACTGTAACAATAGATCTGCTTATTTTAATTTTAATCTTCTCAAAGACATTGCCCATATATACCCTTGTATATATGCAGTAAATATAGAAAATAAAGCTATGAGTTCAAGCCAACAAAATATAGAATCACAATCATGAAAAGCCTAAATGATCAGAATAGACTGCCTAGTATAAACCTTTCACTGCCCTCAGAATCAGGCATATAAGAAAATAATTCCCCACCCCAGGTTTCATCCTTTCCTCTTTTATATACAAAAAAAATCCCATCCAAAATGAATCTCAGGGGTCATGGATGTAGGTAGGCAGTATAAGTACTTGCCCAGCAAGAATAAGTTCCCAAGTTCAATCCCAAGTACTGCAAAAAAAAAAAAAAAAAAAAAAAAAAAAAAAAAAAAAAAAAAAAAAAAAAAAAAAGAACTTCAACATTCTGTATTACTAACATCTACCATGAGAGAGAGCAAGAGAGACACAGAGAGAAAGAGACAGACAGAGAGATAGACAGTGACAGAGACAAAGAGAAAGGGGAAGAAGAAAGAGAGAGAAAGCAGGTGGGGCCCAACTGGAAAAAGTAAATCACTAGGGTTTTGCCTTTGAAAAAAATATTCTGACCCCACCCTTCCCTTTGCCTCCTTTCTCTTCCTCCTCTTTTCCCTTTCCTCCCCCTCTTTAGCCTCCCATCCCTCTCTCACTCCCCCTTTTCTATTCTCCCCTCCTTCCTGATTGCCACTGGATAAATAGTTTTCTTCCCCCATGACCTTCTGCAGCAATTTTCCTACTTCAGAGCCAGGCAACAATGGACTAAGACTTCTGAAACTGAGAAAGTTTCAGAAAATTTCAGAAAGTTTCAAAAAATGAAACTTTTTTTGTTTTGAGCTGCATTATGTCAGGTATTTTTTCCCAGCAACAGAAAGCCAATGAGCACAGTAATAATTCTTGAGGCAATAAACAGAGTACTGAAATAATATCACTGGTCAGTGTTCTAAAAATCCATCTCCATACAGGACATCTCAGCTCTCTTCCTAGATTCTTCAAAAGCACTAGTAGGGTGACCATTTTCTGTATTAAAAGAATTAGTTACAGCTTCTCAAGAAGACACTGATAAAAAAAAAATAGAGGAGATTAGAAAAACGATGGATTCCTTGAATGCGCAACACAGGAAAGAAATAGATTGCATGAAGCAGAGTCAAAGAGACATAGAGGAACTTAAAATCTCAATCAAAAGCTTGCAAAAACAGTTTGAGTGAAAGTAAAGATAGAGTTTCAGATGTTGAAGATGCCATCACAGCTAATGAAAAGGTAAGAAAAGATCTCTTAAAAACAACAAGGATGCAGGAAAAAATAATTCATCACCTGCAAGATGATGCAAAGAGAAAATAATGCTAAGTGAAATAAATTTTATGCACAAACTTAAACATGGCATGATTTCTCTTACATGAGAAACTCAAATCATAAAGACCTCAATAAAAGATAAATGATAGAAATTAGAGAGATAGATCTTTCTCAAGTGGGGAAGGGATCAAGGGAAGGAGGAATGGTAGAGGGAGTGTGGAGAAGGTTGTGGAAAAGAAGAATAGGGATGTGTCATGTACATGTTCCAACTCCACACGAAGAGTGTAAACATCATGTTTCTAAAATGTGTACTAATAAAAATAAGCCCTCTAAGTAAGGAATTGCTAAGTATTTTTTTCTCCAACATTTATTAGTCTATGTTTTGTAAAAATCATATTACTGGGCCTAGTATATTGTTATACTGGTAAATTTAAAAGGACTTAAAAGTAGAACACAAACATTTCATCTTGTAGGAAAAGTCTAAATATTTATTAGAAAAAAATAATTGATTTTCTCAAACTCTTGAAAATGCCCCAGAACTTCCTCCCTTGCTTCTACTTCAAATCTGACCTGGCTTATATCCTACTACCCTTACTCCTAAGAAACTAACAACAAATCTTTCTAACTCAATGATCACTAATTTAACAAATCGTGGGAGAGAACCTAGAGATCAAGGCCATTTTCTCTTTGTGCAGGGTCTCACTACACAGCTCAGACTTGTAGTGATCTTCCTTATTTCTTTTTCCCTAGTTCTGGGATTACAAGTATGCACCACCATACCCATACTCCATCACCGGCACAGTGCACCCAGGGGTACGGAGCCAGTGTGGCACGTGGTGCAAAGGATTGAACCCTGACCCTTGTGGTTACCTAAGCAAGCGCTTAGCCCACTGAGCCGTATCGCTGGCCTTTCAAGGACATTTTCTACAAGGGACAGAATTGATGGGAACTTTTACAATAGTCATTGGTGGCATGGTTTCCTCTCTGACCTTGCTCATCTCAGTGTCTCTAAGGGAGGGTTGCTGAGGCTCTCCAATGTGCTGGCCTCAGACTCTCCCTACCCTGTCTCTGCCCAGTCTGCTTGGTAAGTCTCCTATACGCTGGTTTTGTCAATACAATATCTACCTCTCCACATCAGGCATTTTGGTTAGAACACTTACCTCCTGGACACGATGAATTTCAGGCACCAGATAGATCGGCCTGCATGACACAATCATCTCTCCACTATACAGCTAGGTGATCATGTGGCCATTACACCTAAGAACTCTTTGATAGAAAAGCACAGGCAATTTTTCCTCTGATCAGGATCTCAACATTACTATCGTCAAAAATTAATCATTAAATTTTCATCACAGTTTAGGGAGAAACATATCCCACTTTGAGTTTTCCTCTCTGCCTTAATTTATTCTAATTATCAACTGAAACATGCCACCTGCTGCACTAGAGAATAATAGAGGGATTTTTTAAAACACATAGGCTTGATAATATGTATATAGTTTCTCAACATGGTGAGAAACTGAAAACTCAAAATGAGAAATTCCTGCAAGGAGCACTCAGAACATGTTCTATATGGAAATGAAGGCTGTCGTTCCTTTTTATCTTTCCCTCTTGTACTTCCCCAAAGGAATCTGAACTCCCAAGAGAACCATGGAGCCAGACAGCAACAATTTCTAGATATTTGCACTGAGTCTGAAATGAGAAGATTTTAAATTTTGCCAGGAAAGGTAAGTAATATTGTCCTTGGGAGTGAAGATCAACATGGGTAGAAACAAATTATTTCTACTTTTGTTGCCCCAGAAATGAACCATTTCTACAAATCACAAAAATAATTTCACTCAGTCTGCTCCTATTGCAAAAACTTCTTCATTTGTTTGAGATTACTATTAGACATATAAGCTTCCACCACCCATGGTCTGGAAAATAATTCTCCAGGATTTTTATAAACAAGTTGAGCAGCATAGGTTCAAAGCAATCTTCCCTCTGCTCTAAGTAAATTGTACCCAGGCCCCACACTGCAGCATGTCCAAATTCAGTGTCCAAAGAATCCAAGCTAACTCTTCCCATGCTCTGTGCTGTCTGAGGACATGCATGCACATCCTCAGATCAAAAGGAAACTGATGCCATGTTATTTCTGGAATCCATCTGTACAGAGTAGAATCCCTTCAGCTTATCATGTTGCCATTTAATTAAGACAATTATAAAGAAAGGAAGTAACATTTATTTGATAATTCTAGTTTTTTTAAATACCTTTAAATGATACTCCTTCAAGGCTGGCCAGATAAATCAGCGGATTAAAGCACCTGCAAGCAGGCACAGGGGCCAAGGATTCAATCCCTGGGATGATCTGCGATGGCAATTGAGACTGGGCGTAGTGGCACAGTCCTATAATCCCAGTTCTCAGGAGGCTATAAACAGGTAGATCACTGTGAGTCCAATCTAGTACTGAGACCCTAAGCATCTTGTAGACCCTTCCTGAATAAATAAATATCTGAATGGTTAACAACCTAAGTTCACAGATCAAAGTTGGAGAAATAGAAGAGCCGCAAGGCCAGGCAACATTTTGGCCCTCACCTTTCAAGGTCAGAGAAGACTCAGGACATTGGAGAACCTGTACTGTAACATCATGAAACTCAGTGGAGCCCTAAATTTTCTGCACAAGGAGATTATGGAGCCACAGAGGAAAGAGATCAAAATTCTACAGTGTGCCTGGGGAAAAACTTTCTCTCAGTCTCTCACAGAGAGCAAACTGGTCAAGCATTGACGATGACTCATCCACATGGATGACACAGACAAATGATCTACAGAGTAAGGTACAGGATTACAAGATAAACCCTGAGGGGACTTCACTGACCTCATAAGAAACAAAAACTACAAGTTTTGGTATATAGGTCTTGCTCTATCTAGGTCTTAACCATCCAGCAGAAAAGTATAAAAATGAGGTACACAACGCAGGGCCATAACAATAAGTTGAGCTGTAAATGGCTATGGTCGACAACTCTTCAGATAACTCACTATTGTTGTGAAATGCTGAACTGTGTTGGATTGTGTCATCATGTTCAGGCACCTAAATTGGTTGAATGACAATGGAGTACCCATCTTTGATGGTTGTAGACAAAGGAAGAGGTATAGAAAGGAAGAATCATGATGTGTGTGTATGGACAGTACAGCTGGGATAGATACTCTGTGCTTCTACATAATTCTATGAGAGGCAAGATCTGCACTAATGGTGGTTGGACAGGATATTATGTCGGCTTCTATGACTATGGAAAACCACTAGGAAAATAACAAGGTAGAAAGTATTAATTATTGAATCTTTGATGTAATTTAGGTATAAAAAATAAGATATGCAAACAGCTATACTCTCTTAATTTACTGATAAGAGACATCTGCTATAATAATGTCTGTAAGTATAATATCATGTATGCACCTTGTATGATATGAAGTTTGCAATGTATTAATTTATCGAATCCATCTTGTCAAGGTATCTAAAAACTGTCTCATTGATATTTGTACTTCAATGAAATAAAAAACAAGAAATAAAATAAAATAAATAAATAATCCTCCTTCACTTAGTGTTTCTTGGATGGCGATCCATTCCTACCCATCACTGGTCTCTAAGCCTTTGCCAGCACCAAGGTGCTCTAACTTTCAGCCCTCAAGCACACCTTGTGCTAACCTAGGAACAGTCACATGGGCACCACCTGGATGCCTTCTCTTTCTTAGAAATTCTTTCCATTATTCAAACTCCAGCAGAATGTTTGTCTCTTCATTAACACCTTTTTTTAAGCATTCTAGTTAAAGAACTCTACTTTCTATGACAAAGAATAGATCTTCTACTCTTGATTTGCAATTGTTTTATATACTAATTTTCTGGAGAGATTGTTGGCTTATAAATTTTAGACGTGTATTCATCCTAATTCCTCCACTAGACTGAAAGCCCCAGGGGCAATAAGCTGTTGTTTTGCATGTCCCCTATAGCATCCACTAGTTATCTTTGCAAGTAGTAGGAAGCTGAATTTTAAAAGTCTATTGATGTTTGAGAAACAAGATTCCAGACAAAGCTACCTAAAACATGCTGTCAAATGTAGAAACAGATTTCTTTTTAGGAAAAAGAACCTGAGCTTCATATTCACTGTATTCTTAAAAACTGGATGAGTTTGAGCCAAATTCCTGGAACTTAGTTTATTTTAATCTCATAGACATTGGCAGTTACATTTATGAAACTAGAAACTCCAAGGATTCTGACCCAAGGATTCCTTGGTTTTCATAACCAGATTGTCATACTTGATCCTGAGAACCCTAGGAAAACCTCAGATGTAAGACTACCCAAGACCACTACATCCTCATAAACCCAAGGGGGACATGAAAGGCAGAATTATCCAGGTGACCACAGCATGTGGGAGGCTGAGCAGAACTGCCACAAATTCAACCTAACCTGGGCTTCATAGGGAGCTTAAGACTGGCTCGAATTACAGAGAGTCCCTGACAAACTTACAAATTTCTTCATTTAAGAAGACCCTAAGGTCCAGACTAAAGGTGTATGTATATATGCCTGAGGTATTTAGGATCCAAACCAGGCACAGCAGGAAGAACCTTCAATATTCCATTATAATTAAAATGGAAAGAATATGGAGCAAGGCAAAACTATTGAAACTTGTAAGGAATAAACACCAAGGGGCAAGCTCATAAGAATAACTTCACACTTCTCTGCAAAATTCCACCAAGGCCAAGAAGGCATGGCACAATGAACAGTATTTCTGTCTTGGAAATAAAATAACTAAAAACACAGATTATTATATCCACTAAAATATCTTTTTAAATTGAGGGAGAAATAAAGACTTTTCATGATGAGCATAATTTTTAAAAAGTCATGCAAACTAAGCTGCAAAAGATATGCAAATACTCCCACACACAAAAAAGAACAAATGATTGAGAATTAGTAAAGATTCAAGCACAATAGAACCAAAACATGACAACAAATGGTTCTATAATAACTTTGAATGTAAATGGTCTTACTTTTCCAATTAAAGATTCAAGTTGGTGGGTTTGATTTTTCAAAAACACCCAGTTCTGCTGCTTTCAGGAAGCACAACTTATTAGCAAAGACATACATGGACGCATAAGCTTAAATGAGAAAGTGAAAATACTATATAAATAAATTAAAAGTGAAATAAAAAAAAAGAAAACCAGAAGACAGAACTTTTACAAAAGCAAAGGGGATCAAAAGATGGAGATGAGACTGTGCATGGTGGCACATGCCTACAATGCCAGCACTTGGGAGGCTGAAAACAGGAAGATCACTAAGAGTCTGATCTGTGTACTGAGAGTCTGTAGATCCCATACTAAATACATTAAAAAATTTTAAAAAAGAGAAGAGATGAAGGTAGAGTGATTTTAAAAAAGAATTAAAATGTGTTATGAACATGTACCAACTCCCCACAATGAATGTAATAATTATGTACTACAAACATGTACTAATAAAAATTAATTACCCAAATAATTTTAAAAGGCAAGTATAAACAAAAACATAATTTTAAACAAAATGCTTTCCAAGGTGTGCAAGCTGCAGAAAGACATTTATTGGATAATTTTCTGTCTAGACTCTTGCCAAACACTTACAGATTCCAGTCTCTCATCCTGATGGTATGATTTCTCTTTTGTCAGTTCATTCATACTACCCCTTGGCAATGGACTCTGGTCAAAATATATTCTTGATTTTTCAAGAAAGGAAGGAAGGGAGGGAGGGAGGGAGGGAGGGAGGGAGGGGGGAGGGAGGGAAGGGAAGGGAAGGGAAGGGAAGGGAAGGGAAGGGAAGGGAAGAGGGAAGGGAAGGGAAGAATAATTCAATATAAATAATTAATAAAAGTAATATATCACATAAATAGAATTCAGAATTTAAAAACTCACATGATCATCTTAATGCAGAAAAGACCTTTGACAAAATTTATTATTCTTTCTCAATAAAAGCCTAAAGAAACTAAGTATTGAAGGATGGTTCCTAAATATAGTAAAGGCCAAATACAACAAACCCACAAATGATGCCATTCTGACTACGGGAAAACTGAAATCATTTTCTCTCAAATTAAAAATAAGCAAGGCTGTATATAATCACCTCTCTTATTCAATATGATTCTTAAAATTTTAGCTGATGCAATTAGTAAAAAAAAAAAAAAAGTAAAAGGATTACAAATAGGAAAGGAAGCAGTAAAATAATCCTTGTTTTCATATTATATGATCCAATACTGAAAAGACCATAAAGATTCTACCAAAGGCTTTTTAGAGAAATAAACAAATTCAGCAATATGGCCGAAAATAAAATCAACATTTTTAAAAAATCAGTAATTTCCTATACAACAATAATGGGCCAGCTGAGAAAAACAAAACAAAATAAAACAAAACAAGAAGACAGTTCCATTCATAATAGCTTCAAATAAAATACCTAGGTATCTACATGAGGAGATGATGACCCCTTCAGTGAAATTTTCAGAACAAAGAAGAAACACATTGAAAAAGAAAACAGAAAATGAAAAATGTTCCACATTAATAGATTTTGCAGAAATAAAATGATCAAAATGGTCATATTACCAAAAAAAAAATCAGAATTTATTTCTGAAATAAAAAAGAAATCTCTGAATTGATTAGCATCTGAAGCAAAGAATCAAATATAGAAACATAAGAAGGAAAGTAAACCTGAAAAAACTCTGCAGTAAAAAAATTAATAACTGGCTCTAAAGAAGCCATTGATAAAAAAAGTAGAGGAGATTAGAAAAATGACCATTTCCTTGAATGAGCAATACAGGAAAGAAATAGATTGCAGTAAGCACAGTCAAACAGATATACAGGAACTAAAAATCTCAATCACAAACCTACAACCAATTGAGTGAAAGTGAAGACACAGTTTCAGATCCTGAAGACACTGGTGCAAGTTGTGTAAAGGTAAGAAAGGATCTCTTAAAAACAACTAGGATGCAGGAAAAAATAATTAATCACCTGCAAGACAATGCAAAGATGAACAATGTGAGGCTAATAGGCATCAATGAGAAGGATGGAGTCAATACAAATGATATGAAAAGAAAATGGGTAGAAGTAACAGCAGAAAACTTCCCAAATATGAGGAAATAATCTCACATTCAGGTAACTGAAGAATACAGAATGCAAAATAACTTCAACCCAATTAAAAACACGCCAAGACATATAATAGCTAAGATCCCAGAAATTCAAAACAAGAATAATATTCTGAAAGCCGCTAGAGAAAAGAAGCAGATTACATTCAAAGGAATACCCATCAGAATTACAGCCGACTTCTCTGCACAAAGCATGAAGGCAAGAAGGACACAAAGCTGAGTACTTCAAGTCCTCTATGAAAACAAATTCCAGCCCAGGCTACTATACCCTGCCAAGCTCTCTTTCAAGTTTGATGGAGAAGTGAAATACTTCCATGAGAAAGAACAACTAAAGAATTTCATGATGACAAAGCCAACCCTATGAAGACTACTGAAAGATATTCCAGAGAGGGACCAAAAAGATCAAAACTTCATGAATAAGAACAGAAGGAACCCACTGAATAGGGGAAACAATTAAACACACGACAAAAAAAGAGTAACTAACAACAGGTAAATAACATGTCAATTCTTACCAATACATCTCAATTATAACCATCAATGTAAGTGGAATCAATTCACCAATTAAGAGAAATAGATTGGCACAGTGGATTAGGAAGCAAAATCCAACAATATGTTGTATACAAGAAACACATTTAACTCATAAAGAAATTCATAGGCTAAAAGTCAAAGGATGGAAAACAATACCACATGCCCCAGCACTTTCAAAAAAAGCAGGGGTAGCAATCCTATTTTCAGATAGTCTCAACTTCAAACCAAGAATGATCAAACTAAATATCAAATGTCACTACATATTGGTTAGGGGAAAAATTCAAGAGGAAGAGATAACAGTTATAAATATATGCGCACCAAACACAGGAGCACACAACTATATAAGACAAATCCTAATGGACATAAAAAATCTAATATCCAAGATGACAATCTTAACAGGAGACCTAAACACTCCCTTATCCCAAAAATATAGATCAACCAGATGAAAAATTAACAAAGAAGTAGCAAAACTGAACCAGAGCTTGGAACAAAAGGAATTGGTGGACATATACAGAGTGCTCTACCCAACCACGCTGAATACATATTTTTTTTCAGCTGCACATAGGTCATTTTCTAAAATAGACTACACACTAGTCCATAGGTCACGCCTCAGTATATGTAAGAAAACAGAACTTATTCCATGCATATTATCTGACCACAGTGCAATGAAACTGAAAAGAAACCAGAAAAACACCCTAAATACATGGAAATTAAATAACACACTCTGCAGCAATCAATGGATCACAGATGAAATTAAATAAGAAATTCAACAATATCTACAATTCAATGAAAATTTTATCACAACTTATCAGAATTTATGGGATGTGATGAAAGCAGTTCTCCGAGGGAAATACATAGCTGTGAACTCACACATTGGCAAAACACAATGGGAACAAATAAAAACACTAATGCTGCACTTCTGACATCTAGAAGGGAGAGCAAACCAAACCCAGAGGGCAAAGATGAGAAGAAACCACAAAGATTACAGCAGAAATTAATTCAATAGACACTAAGCAAAGAGTTTAAAGAATCAACAAATCACAAAGCTGGTTCTTTGAAAGCCTAAATAAAATTGAAAAGACTCTAGCTAACCTCATCAAAAAGAGCAAAGGAAAAAATCAAATACAAGCAATAAGGAAAGGAAAGGGTATAATCACCACAGACTCCGTGGAAATTGTGAAGAATATCAATCGCTACTTTGAGAATTTTTACACTCACAGAATAAAACACACAGACAAAGTGAACAGATACCTAGAAAAGAACAAATTATCAAAACTGAATCAACAAGATATACGAACTCTCAATAACCCAATAACAGCCAATGAAATACGAAATGTAATAAAAAGCTTGCCAACAAAGAAAAGTCCAGGTTCTCATGGATTCACAGCTGAATTCTACAAGAAATTTAGAAAAGATATAGTCACTACACTCCTCAAACTCTTTAATAAAATTGAAAAGGAAATAGTTCTCCCAAAATCATTCCTGGAGGCAGGTATTAAGCTAATACCAAAAGCAGGGAAAGACCCAACCAAAATGAGAACTACAGGCCAGTCTCCCTCATGAACATAGATGCAAAAATACTCAACAAAATCCTAGCAAATAGAATACAGCAAATCATCCAGAAGATCATATACCATGACCAGGTAGGATTCATAACAGGGATGCAAGGATGGTTCAGTATTTGAAAATCTATAAATGCAATACCCTATATCAATAGAGTGAAATTTTAAAAACAACATGATCATCTCAATTGATACACAAAAAGCTTTTGACAAAGTCCAACACTCATTCATGTTCAAAGTCCTACAGAAAATTGGAAGAAAAGGCCTCTACTTCAATCTGATAAAAGCCATCTATGACAACCCAACAGCTGATATAATTGTAAATGGGGAAAAGCTGAAATCTTTTACTCTCAGATCTGGTACAAGACAAGGATGTCCTCTATCACCCCTCCTTTTCAATATAGTTCTGGAATCATTAGCTAGAGCCATTAGAGAAGAGAGGAAAATAAAAGGAATAAGAATAACTAAAGAAAAAGTTAAATTATCATTATTTGCAAATCACATGATACTTGGAAGACACAAAAATCTCCAACAAGAAGCTTCGAGAATTGATACGCAATATCAATAGCATAGCAGGTTACAATGCCCAAAAGTCAGTAGCATTCCTCTATACAGATAACAAACACACTGAGAGGGAAATTAGAGAAACAGTACCCTTTACAATAGCACCATGGAAAATCAAATACCTTGGAATTCATCAAACTAAAGAAGTCAAAGATCTTTTCATGGAAAATTATACTACTCTGAAAAAACAGATCATGGAGGATTTCAGAACATGGAAACATATTCTCAGTTCCTGGATAGAAAGAAACAACATCTTGAAGATGGCCATACTTCCAAAATTGTTATATAGATATAATGCAGTCCCTCTCAAACCACCAACAACATAACTCCAAGATCTAGAGAAATCATTCCTAAAATTTATTTGGAAAGACAAAAGATCTAGAATAGCAAAGGCAACCATGACCAACAAAGACAAGTCAGGAGGCATTACAATTCCTGACTTTAAATTATACTACAAATCTACTGTTATAAAATCAGCATGGTATTTGCAATGAAATAGACCTGAGGATCAATGGAATAGATTAGAAAATACGATTATGGTCAGCTACCTGATCACTGACAAAGAGGCCAAACATACTCACTGGAAGAAAGATAGACTCTTTAACAAACGGTGCTGGAAAAAATGGCTCTCAAATGCCAAAAACTAAAACTTGACACTGGTATATCACCATGCATTAAGCTAAAGTCAAAATGGATTAAAGATCTAAATATTAAAACAGAAACACTAAATCTTCTGGAAAAGAAAGTAGGAGGAACTCTTGAAGACATAGAGGTAGGCAAAGATTTCATTTAAAAAATCAAATCACACAGGTAACAGTTGAAAAAATTAACACCTGGGATCACCTCTTACTGAGAAATTTTTGCATGTCAAAAGAAATTACCAACAAAGTGAAAAGACAGCCCACAATTTTGGAAAACATATCTTGACAAATAAGCACTCAGACAAAGGTCTGTTCTCTAGATTTATACAGAAATAAAAAACATTAGGGCACCTAAGTTTAAAGACCCAATCTAGAAATGGGCATCCGAGATGAATACACACTTCTCAGAGAATGAAATTAAAGAAGCAAATAAATATATGAAAAAATGCTCCACATCACTAGCTATCCATGAATTGCAAATTAAAACAACACTGAGATACCATCTCACATCAGAAAGAATGGCTATCATAAAGAAATCAAAAAGGAACAAATGTTGGAGAGGATGTGGGGAAAAGAGAACCCTTTACCACTGCTGCTGAGAATGTAGGCTGGTGCAACCATTATGGAAATCAGTGTGGAGATTCCTTAAAAAATTACAACTGGAACTCCCATTCAAGCCAACTATCCACCTACTGGAAGTTTTCCCAGAGGAATTCAAAATGTCATGTCATAGTGATATATGTGTACCTATGTTTATAGCAGCACAATTTGTGATAGCAAAATCTTGGAAACAACCAAGATGCCTGTCACATGATGAATGGTTTAAAAACATGTGATATCTTTATGCAATGGAGTGTTACTCAGCTATAAAGAATGATAAACTCGAAGCCTTCACATTTAAGTGGATGCCACTTGAAGATATACTTATAAGCAAAGTAAACTAGATCCACATGTGCAAATATCATATAGTCTCCCTAGCATAAGAACTCAAAGGAAGAAATACAAATAGAAAACTATAACACAATTAAAAGGAAAACGAGAACTTGA
>PVKA01035946.1:0-22220 GCA_004027165.1 Ctenomys sociabilis
CTTCAAAAGAACCTTGAGAAGAGAAACACTCGCAGAAGACGGCTCTGCGTCGCCTTGGCACGAATGCGACAACAGCGCCGCCAGGGATTGAACTCAGGCCCTTGAGCTTGCCAAGGAAGCGCTTATTCCACTAAGCCATTACCTGGCTTGTTTTGCTATCTATCTATCTATCTATCTATCTATCTATCTATCTATCTATCTATCTATCTATCTATCTATCTCTCTCTCTCTCTCTCTCTCTCTCTCTCTCTCTCTCTCTCTCTCTCTCTCTCATCTATCATCTGTCTATCATCTGTCTGTCTATCTCTAGCATCTATCTATCTACCTACCTACCTACCTATTTACTCTCCTATCATCTATCTACCTATCTGTACTGGAGATCAAACAACCAAAGAGCACATAGGCTAAATTAAGCTACAGTCCCAGCCTTTTTATTCTCAGACAGAGTCTGAATTGCCAAGGCTGACTTTGAACTTGTGATCCTCTTGCCTTAGCTGTCATAGCAGGTGGGATTATAGTCAGGATTTTGATTATGGAATTCAACAACATTATGCATAGAACAATTCTTTCTGCTGTATGACATTCCATCATATAAATACACTACAGTGTATTTATTTATCCATCATATCATTTCCAGTTTGGACTATTATGAGCAACATAATACTGATCCGATATTTATTAGGCATACCTTTAGGTGGACATATGGATGTATTTCTGCATGTTTATATTGAGGAGTAGAATTGCTGAGTCCTGGGTTTGCTAGAAAACCAGAAATATCTCCAGGTGATGGTTCCCATTCATAGTCTCATCAGTGACTTCTGGAAGTCCTGGGTGCTTCACATCCTTGCTAGCTCTTGGCATGGCCCCCATCTTTCCTTTCATGTAGAGGTTGTGAAAGAATCAGGTGGCAGCAACCTAGGTTGCATACCTACTTTCCAAGAAAGTAGAAATTATGATCGAATGACTAAAGACAGTTGTCACATTCAGGAAACCAAAACCACAATGCTCGTGCTTATTGTCATGTCCCACGCAATCTTGAGTTGCACTAAGAAGAATGCATTGTTTTCCTGGAATTCAAATCTAGCAGGGCGCTCTATGGCCAGGCTTGGGGAATGACTAAGACCAATGGTGCAGAAAGACCTACTCCCGACAGGTCTCAGAAGGGGCAGAAGTGGGAGGACCAATACCACAGAGCTGTAGTGGGTGCAGGACATCACCACTGGTGGCAGTGATTTGTGGAAATCTATCTAAATTCTTAAAAGAGCATTTCCTCTTCTAGTGCACAATTCCTGGCTCATGGATAAGGGAGGAAAGCTGGAATTGCTAGCCTCCTAGCAGTCTTTGGCCTATTTTGAAATCTGATGCTTGGAGAATTAGGCAGCTCAGCAGGATCAGAACCAGGTTCCTGCCCTTCTGTCCTACCAGTCTTCGGTCTTTTGGAATGAGTTTGATCCTCAGTTGGAACAGTCATCCCTACCCATATCCATAGATTTATCAGTGCATCAAAAATATTTTTTTAAAAGCCACGTATGCGCTGAGCATACTGATGTCCTTGTTATCATCCCCTGAATGGTGAGGTAGGCTGACTTACACAGTGGTATTATTATGATCTACAAGGACTTGAAGGTGTGCAGAGGCTGTGTAGGCTGCACGAAAAGACTACGGAAGGGACTTCAGCTTCCTCTGATGGTGTTGGAGCTGGCTGTGCTGTCTATTGACTGCGTGGGGCTCGCCCTGGGCTCTGTCTCCATTAGCTCACCAGAGCTGTTCTGATGGGACTGGGTGAAGCCATGAAGTGCTCCCACCTGGGCTGCCTGCTCCCAGCTCCCAGTCTCTGTGCTCCCTTCCCTTCTTGTTCGTCTGGCTCTCTAGTCCCTGCCAAATAACTCCTTGGGTCATGCCATTTATTGTCAGTGCTTTTGATCTAATTTTTGGAGCAAAAAGGTAAAATAGAGTCATAGGGAAGGATCTTGCTTGTGGAAACTCTGCAGCTGTTGGGAGAGCCCATTGCCCTGGTGGTCATGACACCAGCTCTGATTATAGCCACATCTGTACCTTTTCTGTAAGTGACAATGATAGCATTTTCACTTTCTTCTTACCAGAATTACTAGAAATTCACAGGAAGCTATGTGTATTCTAAGAACTTGGAAGGTACAGTGAAAATACATGTTTGGAGGGACTTGGTGCTGTAATTCCAGCACTCAGGAGGCTGAGACAGGCAGATCACTGTGAGTTCAAGACCAGACTGAGCTACAAAATAAGTTCAAGGCCAGCTTGAACTGCATTATAGTGTGTCTCAAAAATACATATAGATATAGATAGAAATAGATGTCTCAGATTTAACCTTTTGCCTAAATGAACCAGAATATCACCCTGTATCAGATCTTTCTGTCACTCAAGTTTGAACTGAAATTGCCTGCCCTCCAAACCATGTAGGCTGCACATTCCTTTCTTGGTCAGGCAATGGCTCTGTCCACTTTGGTACAAAATATCTCAGAGGGCTTTGGGTCATGTGTTTTTGCTGAACAATGAAATTTGTTTAATAATTTAGAATTTTGTTTGGTTGTGGGCATGTGAAAGGATTCTTTTGAAATGCCAATAATTTGTACTGATGATGAGTGAAAAGGCACTAAGATAGTGCTGGTTCTTAACTGTAAAGTTGATGGTGAAAATACACAGAAGGCTCAATCTGAGTAGTGGCTACAATCTATAACTTGACTGAGGCCATTCAGTATTTTATAAGAGGATAGAAAAGCCACTTCAGTGAGTCCTCTAGTTGGCCTAAATGGGTCTCAGAACTTTAATAAAAATGCAATTGCCTGTGGTCATGGAACTTTTCAGCATTGACCATTTTGATTCTGAAAAAGATTTTGATTTGAAAAACACAGCAGCTTATGCAAACACTCAATTATGAAGTATTTCTTTCCCTCCATGACCTTTCTAGAACACAGCTATGTGCTAAGTGTGGCAGCCCTTCAGTGCGCTTGTTTGTCTCTGTCATAGCTCCTGGAGACAAAACCCCAGGGAGCTTCCTGCAGCACGGAGGAGCGTTGATTCTCCGTGCTACCAGGGCTGCTCCTGGGGCACCTGCTGCACACTGGGCTTCTCGTGTGCTCTGCCAATGCAGCCGAGAGCTCCCAGGGTTAATTCAGACTTGGAATTCCCATGAGGCGCAGGAGGACTCCTTAGGGCACTGATAAAGCTGGAGCAATCGCAGAAAGGGAGAGCTTTGGAAAACAAGTGAGTTCTCATCTTCGAAAGTGGGATCCTTAAAAGAACAAGTCAACCAGGAAGAGGGAAAGGAGAAAAGAAAGAAAGAAGAAAGGGAACACTGCATACGTATGTACACAGGATGGCTGGGATAACTCTACTGCTGATAGTGACACAGCTCAGCATGGTTGGTGGGAACACCAAGTCCCCTACCATCAAGACTAGTGACAATTACAAAATAACTTCGAAGCCAATTACAAAATAAACTTCCCATAAGGTATTTATAATATTCTGTTTAAATACACTAGTCTTACTATTGATACAATAATCTCTTCTTTAATACTTATAAAAATTATGCATCTTAATAGGAGAAGGGATCTCCCAGGAACATCATTTTTTGCTCAAAGGGCCTTCTGACTCCTAACCCAGTGGTTTTCCTGCTGTCTGCTGGCCTCACATTCCTGGGTCTGTGGCTGCATGATTTTCTGCAGGATTAGCGTGAGCCTAGAGTGGTGCCCTACACACAGGCTATGGTACGTGTACCAGGTCACCCCTGGAGGAGACACAGTGTCTACCGACTGAGTCTGTAGGTAGTCTTGACGGGTCTCATTCCTTCCTGCAGCCATCAGGGAGATACTGTCCTGCAGTTATGGCACAAGGCTCTTAGCCGAGCCTCAGGCCATGCAGTCCCCGCTCCCAAGAGGGCAGATCCGAGCTGGGTTCTCTGGCCTGAACACTTAGACAGATCTAGGCCATCACCCTCTGAGCCTTGGGCCACAAGTACAGTGCACACACCATGGGGAGCTTGTTGGAAAACTTGTGTCTCTTAGGAGCGAAGCATGGCTATTCTAGTACCACTGAGCTACAAGCCCAGCTGAAGTCAATTTTTTTGGTCTTTTATTTTGTATTTTAGGGAAGGGCCTACAGAGGGTTCAGGTTTCTCACTACTAGATCAGACTTGTAGTGATCCACCTGTTTACAGCCTCCCAAGAGGCAGGCCACCATGCTCAGTCTCAATTGCTGTCTCAGCATGCCTTGGGGGTGGGGCCAGGGATTGAACCCCTGTTCCCTGTGCCAGCTTGCAGGCACTTTAATTTGCTAAGCTATTTAGCTGGCCCTAAAACTGTCTTTTTTTTTTTTTTTTTTTTTTTTTGTGGTACCAGGGATTGAACTCAGGACCTAGTGCTTACCAGGCAAGCACTTATTCCACTGAGGTATCTTCCCAGATGAAGTCAAACTTTTGAAAGAAAAAATGAGGAAGAGGGGAGGGAAGGGAAAGGGGATGAAAAACTGACTCATGATGTGTTGTGGACACACACAAATTCCCCACAAAGAATGTAAACATTATGTACTGCACACATGTACTAATAAATGACAAATCTAAACATGTTTTATTTACTTAAGTTTATCAGTACAATTTAGGTATGCATAACAACCACATTCATTATGGGTAGCACTATATATCTTGATTCCTGTCCTCCTTCCCTTCCTCTCTGCTCCCCATTCACAAAGCTCTGTGTGTTTTTTGTTTGTTTGTTTGTTTGTTGGCAGAACCAGGGATTGAACTCAGACCCTTGCACTTGCCAGCAAGTGCTTATTCTACTGAGCCATCTCCCCGGCCCCTCACAAAGTTCTGTTTTCACTTGATCCGTGTTTCCTTATTTTCTTCTCTCCCTTTCCACCTTTCCCCCTCCTCCTCCCTAGTTCCCTTTCCCTTTTGAATAGCTTCTTCTTATTTCACAATACCTAGTGCACATTTTGTTCCTATTTACATTTTCAGTTTCTCACACAGGAGAAATACTGTGATGTCCAATTTATTTCACATGGTTATGGTCTCAAAGTCCACACATTTAACTATAAATGTCTCAAGTTTATCTTTCTTTATGGCAGAGTAGTATATTAAAAAAAAACATTATCCATTAAAAATTACATTTAAAAAACCCCACAACTTCTTTATCCATTCATCAGTTGATGGGCATTTGGGCTGTTTCCAAGATTTTGCTCTTATAGAATGGGCTTCTATAAAGATGGGTGTATATATGCATCACTGTGGCACACGATGCTTTTAATTCATTTGGGAAGGTATCAAGAAGGACATTAGCTGGGTCAAATGGAGCCCCCAATCCTAGCTTTTTGAGGAATCTCCACACTGTTTTCCACAGTGGTTGTGCTAGTCTATACTCCTACCAACAGTGAAGGTGCTTCCTTTAGCTCCACATCCCTGGGACATTTGTTATTCGTTGATTCCTTGACAGAAGCCATTCTTTCTGGAGTGAGATGGATTCTTAGCAGAAAAACTGCTTTTGTGGTTTGGTTGGATGAAAAAAGAACAGCCATGTAGTAATGTGGTTGGGTAAGAGTACTGAGACAGAAAGGAAGGATGTTGCAGAAAAGAGCTGGGAAAGGAGACATGACATGACTAGGGCACAGGCAGGATACTTCCCAAAGCCCTGCCTGGGGACTTCTCTGGGAACCTGAGCAGGTTTTCTTAGGATGGTCTGGACATGACCTCAGTCTGAGGTGCAGGTGATACACAAAAGGACAGGCCGCCTTGAGTTTTGCCCCTGTGCTCGCTCTTGTATGGTAGCCTGCTCTTGACATGTAGGGCAAATGACTTTTTCCTGGTTTTACTTGGTCCAAACTTGCTTTGGAGAGCTTGTTTCTTTTCCTACCCTTAGTAGAACTTTGCTCCCATTTGCACTTGTCTTGACCTATTTTTTGCTAAGGACAGAAAGAACCTAGGTCATAAGAGGGGGGAGATCTAGAAGGAGACTCCAGCATCCCCAAACCTAGTAACAATATGATCTAATTAGTTGAGGGGAGAAGCAGCATTTTAGTTGGGATCCAGAATCCCCTCCTCCACTTCAGGGTGAAAGCTTGGTTGCGATTGGATTTGAGCAACTAAATGGATCATGAGGTCTCTATTAAGGAGATTGCTCATTTATGGGGCCAGGGAGATAGCTCAGGGACATAAGCACCTGCCTGCAAACACAAGGTCCCAAGTTCGATCCCCAGTACTGCAGAAAGAGAGAGAGAGAGAGAGAGAGAGAGAGAGAGAGAGAGAGAGAGAGAGGAGGGGGAGAAGGAAGAGGGGAGAGAGAAAAGGGGAGAAAGAGTGAGAGAGATTGCACATTTATGATTTTTTTTTTTTTTTTTTGTCTTTTTGAGACAGGGTCTCACTATGCAGTTCAGGCTGGCCTTAAGCTTACTTTGTAGCTCAGGCTGGTCTCAAACTCACAACAATCCTCCCGCCTCAGCCTCCCTAGTGCTGGGATTACAGGCATGCGCCACCACACCTGGCCACATTTATGAACTTATAAACTCATAGCTCTATGAGATTACTGGGAGGTGGGATTTAATTGGACAAGGTGAGTCCCTGAGGGCCTGGCTTGAAAGGATGAATCTTGCTGCCAGCACCTTCCTCTGAGGCTTTTTCTCTTCATGGCTCCAGCTCCTATGAGGTGAGCAGCTTTCCTCTGTCTCACCTTTTTGCCATGATGTTCTACCTGAAGCCAAGAGGCCATGGACTGAACCCTCTGAAATTGTGGGCCAAAATAAATGTCTCTTCCTCTAGGGTGTGTATGGTAGTTGTTTTTTCTCAGCAACAGAAAGCTGTCTAATGTGCACACCTCTAATCCCACCCCTCAGAAGGCTGAGGAGGAAGATCACTAAGAATTCAAGGTCAGCTGGGCTACAAAGTGAGGTCAATGCCAGCCTACACTACATAGTGAAACCCTATCTCAAATAAATAAATAAATAAAGCTGTCTAATATGTTTTTTCTTTTCTTCTTCTTCTTTTTTTTTTTTTTTTTTTTTTTTTTTGGTGGAACTGCGTATTGAACTCAGGCTCTTGCATTTGCCAGAGAAGCACTTATTCTACTGAGCCATCTCCCTGGCCCTATTTTTAAAAAAATTTTATGTATTCAGTACAGGGTACAGGGTCTCACTACACAGCTTACACTCCTCCTGTTTTCAGCTTCTCCAGCACTGGAATTACAGGCATGCGCTGCAATGTCCGGACCCAGCCACCCACTCTGTGTGCTAGGGGCAGGGCCAGCACTGCATGCAGGACCAGGGAGCAAACCCTGGTCCCTGTGCTTGCCAAAGCAGGCACATAGTCATCTGAGCTATCTTGCTGCCTCCCCCTTTTTAAATTTTATTCTCCCCAGCAACAAAAAGTTATCTAGAACCACTAGAGAGGCCTGTCTGTCCAGATTCTTTTTGGCCCCTGCTTTGTTTGTGTGGGACATAGCCTTTAAGAGAGAAGGGAGATGGGAGGTGTGACTTTTCTATGTTTTTAGGCTTGCTCTGAGTCAGAGGTTTAGTTTCTGTGACCTGCCTTGAGGAAGACAAATTCTGGTTTTTCCCAGAAATTGTCTTTATCAGTTCAGGGGATAAAGAAGCAGGAAGGCAGGAGGAGGTTGGAGACACCCTGCCCTGAGACCTTCCGCTTCCTTTAGTTCAAAGCTCTCAGCATGCTGATGTGCCACTGTTCAGGTGTCACATTCTGAGCCTCAGGACTGGGTGACTGGGCCTTACATTCCAAGTTCGAGAGCTTTCATGTGTAGCCAGAGCGATGCCGAAGAGCTCAGGCAGAGCATGGTCAGTCAGTGGCTCGCTGGAGCCTGCGGGGGTGCTACTGGGGAAGCCGCATTCCAGAAGGTCAGTGTGTCAGAGAGCTACTGCAAGGGCAGCATGGAAGCCGGAGGCGGTGCGGAGCGGGGATGGAAGCCGGGAGGGGGGACTGACAGAAAGTCATAATAGGTAGGGGTGGCAGTCGGAGCTGGGTGGAGAGGTAGGAGGGATCATGAGTCTGAATCAGTACACACATGTGGCTGCACAGATGTGCTTCAGTTGTTTCCAGGAATGTTGACCACAGATCTGTTACAACAGAGGTTAAACTGCCCTGTATGCCTCTCACAAGTTATATTTCCTTTCATGATATTTGAATATAAAATGTGAATGACTCACATCCCTAAAGCCTTCTTTTATGTGCTTCTGGCCAGGTGTAGAGAAAGGCCTGTTCCTGGCACGGTAGATAGGGTTAGTCACTTTCCTGTCACTGGGACACAGCACCTGACACCCACAGCTGAAAGAAGGAGAGGTTTAATTTAGCCCTAGGTTCCAAGGGACTCAGTCCAGGGCCAGCAGCTCTAAGACAGGGGCACCATGGCAAGTGGCCATGGCAGAGCAAGGGTATTGGTTGAGGCAGTCAGGAAGCACAGTGAGGAACTTGGCAGGATAGGAAGGGTGAGGGGTCAGCTGTAGACCCCACAATCTCCCTCTGTGGCTCGCCCCGACACATCCAGGAGTGTGCTCACCAGTCCCCTTGTGGGTGGCAAATCATGTTGGTGTCTACCCTGACTGCCTAGGTGGAAAGGGGTACTTTGGTGCTTCATTATTTCAGAGAGCTGCCATTAAATAGAAAGCTGGTCATCAGCAATCTAAATGACACCATAGTTCAGGAGGCCTGTGTGTAAAGACTATTCTATATTAGGCCACTGAATCAAACATCAGAATCACCTGGGAGATGAGACATAGCACACAGCTTGCATGGGAAATATCCTCGGGATGTTATACCCTAGGCCTCTTACTATGGGACCTTGGAAAATTCTCCTAATTCCTAAGGATATAATCTATGAAGTACCCAGTGTGTACCATGCACGACATCACTTCATTTTGATGAATGTATCAATCACAGCAGCCCTAGTTGTTGTTACCGTATAAAGATCAGAAAATTGGGACCCAAGAAATGAAGGTTGCCTGTGATGCAGTGAAATGCATAGTTGGCATGCACCCCATTTCCTGGCATCTGAAAATCCTTGGAATCTCCACAGCAGGAAGTATCTTTTCGTGTCCTAATAAGGCTGGTGCAGGCCACCTCTGCGTAGCCTCAGAAGGGATCCGCCAAAGCGTGGTTACAGGAATGGAACGTTACTCAGAAGGGAGCGAGCTGACCATTAGCTGTCAGTGATTTAACCACTCAGGGCTATGTAATGAAGCTTCCATAAACTCCCAAAGACCAGGTCCAGACAGCTTCTGGACAGTTGTGGGGGATCCTAGAGGGAGGCATGAGAACTCCATGTTCCTTCCTGCATGCGTCATCCTATTCATCTCTTTCTCTGATTCCATCCGTGTCTTTTATGCTCTTCTGCATAATAAACCAGCAGGTAGATGTGTTTCCTTAGGTCTATGAGCCACATAAGGCAAGGTCACAGGAGTCCCAGTGATAGTGGATTGGTCAGAAGCACGGGGCGTGGCCTGTGCTCACAACTGTTCTCTGACGTGGAAGGGCAGCCTTGGGCGCCGAGCCCTGGGCCCCCGGGTAGACAGGGTCAGCATGGATGTGGTCAGAGGGCACCCAGCTGGAGTTGGCTGCAGGGTGAACGGATGGCTGGATGGCCACTTGGTGTTTGAGCAAAGCCTCTTGTGTCTGGTGTCATGGTGTTACATGGGGAGACTGAATGGGGAGACACTTTGGCTTTACCCTTTCTCATGATCCACAGCCTTACAGTGAGTGATGTAGAGAGGGATCTTTATTTTTGTTGTTGCTGTTGTTGTTGTTGTCCTTTTGAGATAAGGTCTAGCTATATGACTCAGGAGGTCAGGCTGGCCTTGAGGTCACTTTGTACCCTAGGCTAGGCTTGAACTTGTAACGATCCCCCTGCTTTAGCCTCCTGAGTGCTGGAATTAGGGGTGTGTACCATCACATCCACTGAAGGTGAACTTTTTTTTTTTTTTTTGTCTTTTTGAGACAGGGTCTCACTATGCAGTTCAGGTTGGCCTTAATCTCACTTTGTAGCTCAGGCTGGTCTCGAACTCACAACAATCCTCCTGTCTCAGCCTCCCGAGTGCTGGGATTACAGGCCTGTGCCATCAGGCCCAGCAGAGAGTGAACTTTGAACCCAGGCCCATCCCATTTGCCATAAAAGTCCCTGTTCCTCCATTGCTGTGAACTCAGAGTTCACAGCAAACCTGGAGCTCCCAGACTGCAGGGGAGGGGAGATGAGACAGATACCAGGGGAGAGACCCTGGCACACAGAAGTCTGAGGGAACCCAACTCTCCTCTCTGCCATCACCCCAGTCCTTCCTCATGACACACCTCTGCTTCATCACCCAGTCCTTCCTCATGACACACCTCTGCTTCTTAGCTTCCCATAGTACCTTGCACACTTGTGTCCTCCCTCAAGGAACATGGAACTGGCTCCCTCCCTAGCTAGACAAAGGGTTTTCCACTGTAAGGTTTAGCATGACCTTAGAGTTGGGGCCAAGGCAAGGGCCCAAGAGGAATTCAGGATCCACAGATGACATTACAGCATCTTTTGAGGAGTGGTCTACAGTGACCACATACAATGGACTTCACACTCCATCTCTTGTCAGTTTCTACCTGTTCACAAATATGGGCTGCCCAGGCTTTTGGGAAATGAGGGCCCAGAGACCCACAAGGGGAGGCTTTTCTGCCCTGCAGGTGCCACCCAGCCCCATCCAAGAAAAGAAGGACGAAAGGAAAACACATCCAGCTGCACGCAAAACCTAGCTGAACCGACAGGGAATAAAATAGCTTTATTTTTAAATTTTTTTTGTCTTTTTGAGACAGGGTCTCACTATGCAGTTCAGGCTGGCCTTAAGCTCACTTTGTAGCTCGGGCTGGTCTCAAACTCACAACAATCCTCCTGCCTCAGCCTCCCAAGTGCTGCGATTACAGGCATGCAGCACCACACCCAGCTTAAAATAGCTTTCATTGTACCAAAGACTTCTGAGGGAGACTGGAGGGCAAGTTTCTAAGGATGGCTCATGAGAAGTAAGGCCCCCTAGGCAGGGGCCAGAGAACAACGATTGGCAGAGAGACCTCAGAAAAGTAGGGAGCAGAATGATGCTATGTTTCAAAAACATGAGCTAAAGTAACCCAGTTTAAAAGAAGGCCTGAACACAGACTGGGCCAGGCCATAAGGGGTGCCGGCTGAAGCGAGCTGATGGGCACATCTGGAGCATGCCTACTGGGGTGCCTGCTGAGGTGCCCCAGGGTGCTGAGCCCTGGGGGCCTTGGAGCTAGGCATTTGAGGCCCCTGCACATCAGGGTCCTCATCGGGCTGTCGCAGCGTTAGAGTTCCCTCGGCTCAGTACTGTAGCCAGAACAATCCAGTGGAGCTCACTTCTGAGGAATAGGAGTGGAAGCAGGAATGGGGGAAAGGGCTGCGGGGTGGAGGGATATAGGCTGGCTCACGGGCAGGAGCCGCGGGGAGGGGAGGGTGGACTCTGGAGCATCAGCTTCCAGCCCAGCGGGGCACCCAGTCTTGTGGGAACCACAGCGCATTAGGCAAGAGGGGGACTGAGAGTCCAGGTCGAGGCAGCCTTGGGGCCACCTGATCCAGGGGTCCAGTGCTGGCTCTGCTCAGCTCTGCTCTCTGCCTTCCTGCAGACCCCACTCCTCAGCGGCTGCTGGTGTTGCAGACAAAGAGAACCAGGATTGCAGTACAGCTCAGGTGGCTTCCAGCACAGCCAGGGCTCTGCAGTCCTCT
Source organism: Ctenomys sociabilis (assembly GCA_004027165.1). NCBI lineage: Eukaryota > Metazoa > Chordata > Mammalia > Rodentia > Ctenomyidae > Ctenomys > Ctenomys sociabilis. Next base: position 11,730 of record PVKA01035946.1, read on the forward strand.
TCTGAAAAGCACGGTCTTCTTTTGGGGTTCTTGCACTGTTATCCTGCCTGGGTCCCTGGAGCTGAATACCTGGCTGAGTCTTAGGTTGCCCTGGAGGGCTCTATCCACCATGCGGGGCTGAAAGGGGAGAAGCGACCGCGCAGGGTGACCAGGTGCAGGGTGCACAGCCTGGCACTCTATTCGAGGCGGTGGGAGTGAGCAGGGCCTTTCCAGTACAGCCTGGATGGAGGATGAAGAGGAAAGAGTTTTAGGGGAGAAATGATGAACCTAGTGTTAAAAAGCTAAAGTCTAGAAAGATACTACTATGGAGGCATAGTTCATTAGTAATATTGATTCATACTTGAAACAAAGCAGCAAGAAGGTGAAAATAAAATTCCAAGCAATGAATACTAGGCAAATGAAAAATGAAGGCAGGACCATTTGGGTCAGAGGAAGCTGACTTGAGCTAGAGCCACCTGCAGCATAAAGACTATCATGTAGAGGTGAAAGCACGGTGACAGAAATGACAAGCAGGCAGATACTGAAGAGCTCAGAGCTAAACACACAAAGGCAACAAGAAACTATTAATGCAAAGCCATAAAAAAGATTTCAAAATGCCTTTGTCCTAATGAGCCAGAATAGTCCAAAACACATTCAGACCAATAAAAGCAGTACAGTAGTGCGCTAGTTAACAATTACTCAGATGGGTGGAATATAATCAAATGACTTGATGTAGTATGCATGTTCACTTCTTACATCCCACAGAGGAAAAAAAAACTTCATAAAAAAGAAAATGTTGTATAAGGGTTTTTCATGTAGATCCTAAAGAAAGATAGCAGGACTTATAGGTCAACTAATGACAAAGACAGCACGACTTATTGGTTAAGTTCTCTTACCCAAAGCTGACAAATTTCTGGGGGTGGAGGCACATACCTGTAATTCTGGCCTTTGGGAGGCTGAGGCAGGATGTTCCCTGTGAGTTCCAGACCAGCCTGGCTACATAGTGAGTTCAAGGTCAATTTGGACTAACATAGTAAGACTCTGTCTCTCTTCCTGAAAAATTATAGACACACAATATTTATTTATTTAGTTATTTTTGGATGGCTCAGGATGCCTTAAGGGCAGGTCTAGTAAGGCATGAGGGTCTGGGGATGGAACCACAGTAACCTGTGCCTGACTGCATTTGCATAAGCAGGCAATTAAATAACTGAGCTAACCGGCAGACCCCTCAAGATATGATTTTTAAAAACCTAAAAAGGAGTTAAAGATAAGAAGCTAAACTCCTAGATAAATCATAGGTTAAAAAGAAAATAAAACAGACCTAGTTATCTAGAAACCCAGGGGAGGGGGAAATCACCTTCTAATTGAGACCCACCGACAGTAGCGGTTAGAAGTACATTTAGAGTCCTCAACTGCCTTTCTAATCTAAAAAATAAAATAAAATAAGAAATTTTATAGTCATCTTAGTGATTTATAAAAGTGAGGCAAGGGGCTGGGGAAATGGCTCAGTTGAATAAGCGCTTGTCTGGCAAGTACAAGGGCCTGAGTTCAATCCCCGGTTCCACACACACACACACACACAAAAGTGAGGCAAGTGGTTGGCATTACTAAATAAAAAAGTAGGAACTAATGAAATAGGAATAGAAAAAGAAGACTGGGCGTGGTGGCACAGGCCTGTAATCTCAGCTTTTGGGAGGCTGCAAACAGGTGCATCACTATGAGTGCCATCTAGTAGTGAGACTCTGAACACCCTGTAGATTCTTTCCTAAAATACAAAATAGAATAATAGGAGGGATAAAAATGTTAAGTCTGAGAATAATGTGAAAGTCTAACCAAACAACTTGTAGGTTTAGAGGTTCAAAAAATAAAACAGAAGAGATCAATGTAAGGAAAGAGTCAGGACCACAGGCACCCAGGACGTGAGAGGTTTTGGAAGAGTCACCCCACCCAAGCCTGCAGTGAGAGCAAAGACCCACGGGAGATGCATGATTTTCACAGGAAAATGCAGGTTTTTAAAATAGACCCAAAAAGAGACTGGAAACACAAGTGGCTTAGTTTTGTTTTTCTTTTAATTTAGAGCGGGGTCTACAGGGTGTAGAGGGTCTCATTACATAGAATTGGACTTGTAGTGATTCTCTGGTTTTCAGCCTCCCAAGTGCTGGGATTACAGGTGTGTGCCACCACGCCTTGCTGTCCCAGCATGTCCCAGGGGCAGGGCTGGCATGGCATTCCAGGGATTGAACCCCAGCCCCTGTGCTCTGTCTTAGCAGGTGCTTTGGTCTGCTGAGCTATCTGGCTGGCCCAGGAGTGGATTAGTTATTCTAGGAGCAGCAGTAAGGTTTACTGTTGGGAAAACTGCAGAGCCACAGGGCCACAGGGCCTCACAGCTGAATTTCAGTTCCTCCGCAGGTCTGGCAGTTCCAGCTTGAAGTTAGAGAATTCCTGGCCAGCAGCTGGCACCAGCATGAACTGGAAGGTGCATTGGAAATGCAGGTTTGGCTGCTCCAAGCCTTGGAAAAATCTTTTGGACTCATAGTTTGATGCCCATATCACTTTAACATAAATATTTTAAAAGTTTAGATTAATAGTTACTAATCACAACAACAATATATAGATTAATCTCATCTAGGATTAGGTGCTCAAAATTATGGGTAAAAGATTTGCTTAGAGATGTCATCATTATATCAAAAAAATAAAGGACAATAAACTAGAAAGGCTTATTCCACAACTGTAAAAGTGGTTTCATATGCAACATGATCACACTCCGTTCCATCCACTAGCCAGGCAACTAGATGACAAGGGAAACCTGGACACCAAAAAAGAAAAGCTGTGGACCAGGCCCAGTGGCATGTCTAATCCCAGCACTTGGGAGGCTGAGACAATAGGATTGCTCTGAGTTTGAAGCCAGCCTGGGGTGCAAAGTGAATTGAAGGCAGCCTGAATAGCATAGTGAGTCTCAAAAAGATAAATAAAACAAAAGATAAAACTCATCATAAATAAGACCAATGACACCAGACCTAAAATAATAAAATATAGCATGCAACTGAAATAGGATTTTTTAATATACAAAAAGCTTTCACAAGTTGATAAGAAACATGACTAACAACCCAGCAGAAAAAGTGTAACCTGCTGGGCATGGTGGCACATCCCTATAATTCTAGCTCTGAGGCAGGAGAATTGCCCTGAGTTCAAGGCCTGCCTGAGATAGAGTGAGTTTAAAGCCAGCCAGAACTACAAAGTGAGACCCTATCTTAAGAAGGAAAAGAAAGACACAAAGGAGAAGAATGCAGGAGTCTGGAGTGTGCGCCGTGAGGCTGCCCACGCTGAGGAGACAATTATGGCGAGCGCTCCGAGCGCCGAGGTCCAAGAGAAATTCCAGGCGGCGCTGGCTTTGTCGCGGGTGGAGTTGCACAACAACCCGGAGAAGGAGCCTTACAAGTTGAGGTACAGCGCCCAGGCACTGCTGGAAGAGATCAAGGCGCAGGTCAGCCCCGCCCCGGAGGATGAGGATGAGCGGCTTCAGGCCGAGGACGGCTTGGGGACCACGCCCTGGGGTCGCCCAAGGGTCGTAGAGTTCCACCTCGGAGTGAACCACACGGACACGGAAGAGCTTGTGGGGGGAGAAGCACCTGGCTAAGTGCCTGCGGCTGCTGCGCCGTCCCAGACAGGCTGTTGCCCTGCTGCGTGTCGCTGAGCGTCCAGGCGCAGGATAATTTGGGTATTTTATGGTCTGAAAGAGAAAAAATCGAAACTGCACAAACTTACCTAGAATCGTCAGAAGCACTTAGTACATGAAAGAGATTGGGAGTCCTCCTCTTGATCCTGCTGAACATTTTCTTCCTGAAGAAGAAAAACTTACTGAGCAAGAGAGATCAAAGAGATTTGAGAGGGTTTATACTCATACCTTGTATTACCTGGCCCAAGTCTACCAACATATGGAAAGGTTTGAGAAGGCTGCTCATTATTTTTGTTTTATTTTATTTATTTATTTATTTTGTCTTTTTGAGACAGGGTCTCACTATGCAGTTCAGGCTGGCCTTAAGTTCACTTTGTACCAGCTCAGACTGGTCTTGAACTCACAACAATCCTCCTGCCTCAGCCTCCTGAGTGCTGGGATTACAGGCCTGCGCCACCACGCCCAGCTCAAGGCTGCTCATTATTGCCATGGCACACTGAAGTGCCATTTGGAGCACATGCCTACCATCCTATGGAATGGGCTATTAATGCTGCTACCTTGTCACAATTTTATATCAATAAGCAATGCTTTATGGAAGCCAGGCACTGTTTATCAGCTGCTAATGTTATTTTGGTCAAATTGGAAAGATCCCTGCCACAGAAGAGACTCCCAAAGCTGAAGGAGACATGCCTGAGCTTTACCATCAGAGGAAAGGGGAGATCACATGGTGCTCGATCAAGTACTGTCTGGCGCTCATGAAGAACTCTGAGCTGTCCATGCAGGACAACATAGGGGAGCTGGATCTTGACAAACAGCCTGAACTTAAAGCTTTAAGGAAAAAAGAACTGGAAGAGGAAGAAAGCATCAGGAAAAAAGCTGTGCAGTTTGGATCTGGGGAGCCCTGGGATGCCATCTCTGCAGTAGAAGAGAAGGTGAGATATTTGAAGCCTTTAGATTTTTTGGGGTGGAACCAGGAATTGAACTCAGGCCCTTGTGCCTGCCAGGGAAGTGCTTATTTCACTGAGCCATCTCCCCAGCCAGCCTTTAGATTTTGAAAAAGCCAGGGAACTTTTTCTCCTGGGTCAGCACTACGTCTCTGAGGCCAAAGCGTTCTTCCAGACTGATGGCTATGTCACTGACCACATCGAAGTTGTCCAGGACCACAGCTCGCTGTTCAAGATGCTTGCCTTCTTTGAAACTGATATGGAGAGACGGTGCAAGATGCATAAGCGTAGAATAGCCATGCTAGAACCCCTCCCTGCGGACCTGAATCCGCAGTACTATCTCCTGGTCAACAGACAGATTCAGTTTGAGACTGCACACGCTTACTATGACATGATGGATTTGAAGGTTGCTATTGCTGACAAGCTCAGGGACCCTGACTCACACACATTGTAAAGAAAATTAATAATCTTAATAAGTCAGTCCTGAAGTACTACCAGCTCTTCCTAGACTCCCTGAGAGACCCAAATAAAGTATTTCCTGAGTACATAGGGGAAGATGTCCTTCCCCCTGCCATGTTAGCTAAGTTCCAAGTTGCTCGGCTCTATGGCAAAATCATCACAGCAGATCCCCAGAAGGAACTAGAAGATTTGGCAACATCATTGGAACATTACAAATTTATTGTTGATTACTGTGAAAAGCACCCTGAGGCTGCACAGGAAGTAGAAGTTGAGCTAGAAACTTAGCAAAGAAATGGTTAGTCTTCTTCCAACAAAAATGGAGAGATTCAGAACCAAGATGGTCCAGACTTAATCCTCATTCTTAAAGAAAGGAAATGTGCAATACTGAAGTGAGTTTTTCCCCACAGTTGAAATAAGCCCAGCTCTATTGTGACTTTTATCTCCAGAATCAGAGGAATGTAGTTTGACCTTAAGATATGGTCTGCCGGGCGTGGTGGCGCATGCCTGTAATCCCAGCACTAGGGAGGCTGAGGCAGGAGGATTGTTGTGAGTTCGAGACCAGCCTGAGCTACAAAGTGAGCTTAAGGCCAGCCTGAACTGCACAGTGAGACCCTGTCTCAAAAAAAAAAAAAAAAAAAAAAAAAAAAAAAAAAGATATGGTCTGACTGCCTGAGTCCACTAGCGCCCTGTGCAGCACAGCTCAGTAATAATTTATACCTAGTTATGTAAGCCGCCTCGTTACAGTGGCATGCGATTTCTATTTTAGATTGCTTCTTTCCTATTTAAGTACTGTATAAACATTTTCTGCCTTCATCTGTTGGCTACTACATGATAGATCCCGTCCGAGGACAAACACTGGGTGATGTACCTGGTAGACAGCTTGTTACTGCATTATATTTGAAAAAGCTGTCTCTAGTTATCCTTTGTATAGTATTTACTTTCCTAAATTCTCAAAGAAGCATTTCCCTCTTGAAAATACTAAAAACTAAGTTATATTGTTGTAAAGTGACGTAAAATAGTTTGTCTCAGTTATAGGGGGGAAAAATTCTTGGAAATGTAATAAAACTGACGCGTCAACTATTAAAATTTTTTTTTAAAAAAAAGAAGGAAAAGAAAAAGAGCAACAAGTACAACCAGCATCAGGGCACTGTGGAGAAAAGCCACTGAAGATCTGGAGAATTATGATCCACATATAGTGGCTCTAGTCCACTGGAGTCAGGGACACAGCTGGGAAGAAGCCACACATTCGCCTCTTGCTGGTGGGGTATGAGACAAGCCTCACACTTGGTGGTGGAGGCGCCAAGGTTACAGCCTTTGGCAAAGACAAGTCAGCTTTAGTAAATAATGTTTCAGAAATGCTTAAAACTGTATTTGTTGCTTAAATGATGATTTAAACTGTAAACTGATGATGTAAACTGACTTGTTGCTTACTTTAGATAAGCAAGACTTCTCTGAAAGACAAGTTCCATCTGCTGGGCCTTGAGCAGGGAAGCAAAACCAGTTGAGCCACCTTTCAGGGCTCACCCGCCCACCACATCCCGGTCCCCAGGCGCCAGCCAGCAGCTCTGGGAGGGCTGCAGAAGGACTGCCCTTGAGGGGCATTTATGCAGGCACAGGATGTTCACCTGACGCTGTCAGGTGTGCAGGTCTCGGTGAGGCAGTTCAGGGGCCTAGTGACTTCCTGAAGGCAGGAGGGCCAAGAGGATGAACAATGCTGAGTGGGAAATCTAAAGCAGGAAACGGTTTTTGTACCAGGCCATCAGTTTAGTTATTTACTTGTTATTACTGGCCACACAATGGAAATGCCTGGCATCCACTGGGAAGTGTGCACCTGAGGAAACAACAGAGACCAGATAGACAGAGCTGCAGCTGCTGGAGGAGGCGGAAGCTTGGGTCATACAGTGGTTGGCCAAGACCCTGGAGCACAGGACAGTACTCCTGGATCCAGAGACCGGGCCACCGGGGTCATTCTTTGTTGATTGTGTGACTTCAGGCACCACCCATGATGGCACCTGGCGTCCTGCATTTCAGGAAGGGCTGACACACCTGTCCCCCATATGAAGGACACAATGCATGGGGAGAGGGCTGTCACAGAGCCAGCACCATGGTCTTTATGGCTGACACTGCCCGAAGGCTGAACGTGGGGTGGTGGCCTGGCTTTGTCAGTTCCCTGACCTCCAGCCTACCTTCCCCAGAGCTGTTCCCGCAGATTGTTCTTGCCACTGTGTTAAGCCACATGCATACCTGCCTGTCCATTTCCAGGTGCACCAAGGGAGCTGGCTCTGCACCAATTTTGCTTCCTGCTTAGAGTTTAATTACTGCTTGGGGACAAAAAGGTGAATCACCATAGGGGACTGGGAGCAGGGCAAAGGGCTCACTGCAGCCACAGCACCAAGAGCCTTAGCAAGAGACAGAGTGGTCAGGAGCTGGAAACTGTGCAAAGCTCAGGCCCTTGTGACTATCACTGCAGTTACTTTGATTTGCCTCTGGACAAGAAGTCAGACTTCAAACAATAGCTTCCATGCACCATTTCCCAGTCAGTTTTCAACTTTGGTGTATAAAATATTTTGAAAAGACTTTGTTCCTATTTGATCCCGCAGATCTGTGCTTATATGTATAAGAATTACTGAAATGATAAGGACAAGTCAAGCTTTCTCCATAGTTTGTCAGAAAGAAAATGCACGCCTATCATCTGGGTTACTTGGGAGGCTGAGGTGGGGGACTTCGAGTTTAAGGCCATCCTGGCCAACTTAGTGGGATTCAGTCTCAAAATAAAAAATGGAAAAGGTTGGCAATGCAGTTCAGCAGTAGAGTGCCACTGGTTTCAATCCTCAGTACCAGGGGCTGGGGAGATGGCTCAGTAGAATAAGTGTTTGAGTTCAATCTCTGGTTCCGCCAGAAAAAAAAAAAAATCCTCTGTACCAGAAACAAATGAACAAACACTGCAAACACTGCAGCATCAGTGAGGATGTGATTCTCTCCTCAATGCATGCAGAAACTTCAATAGTTACTTTTTAAAAACTCCATGCTGCTATGTATGTGGCAGAAAATGCCTTTACAGGGATAGCTCAGGAGCATTAAGTCTACCTATGTTGGACCATAAGTCCCCACAGGTTTTTTGTTTTTTTTTTTGACAGGGTCTCACTATGCAGTCCACATTCACAGTGATCCTCCTGCTTTCTGCCTCCCTAGGGCTGGGATTACAGACATGAGCCACCACGCCCGGACTCCATCGCCCCGCTCAGCGCACCTGAAGGCAGGGTCGGCGCGGCATGCAGAACCAGGAATCGAACTATAGCTGCTGCGCTTACCTAAGCAAGCGCTTAGTCCGCTGAGCTATACCGCCAGCCTTACCACAGTTTTTCTATGCTGCAAAACTGAAACTGGACTAGGTAAGCAGCAGCCCTGCACCTGCTCCTGCCAGCATGCTTGGGGTTACCTGTTATACATCTGGTCCCAAGGAGGATAGCCTGGGTGCAGCCTCAGAAAGTCAGAACCTGGGCATTTCTAGTGCTCTAATTTCCAGGGTCATCGTGTGGCTGAGGCAAGGATCAGTGATATGACTCAGACCCACAAAATGAAATTGAGATGCGCAGTCGTAAACACCAAGGGGTGATTTCACAGGCATGGTATTCTCACTCCTGGCCTCAGCTATTTGCCTGCATGGAGCCCCAACAGCTCCATACCTGGAGAAATGGGTTGGGTTGAACAGTCAGTCCTTCAAATGCATACTGAGGAGAATGAGCCTGGGACAGGATGGAAGAGATGAAAATGAGCTAGAAAGGAGACAAAGAAATTGAGATGATTAAAATTAAGAAACCCTGCATCTTCAAGACAGAAAAGTTCCTCAAGTCTTTCCTGAAACAAACTCTGAAGGCCCTTTAGGACCTCACACTTGCCAGGCAGGTGCAGCACCACTGAGCTATATATCCCCAGCCCCTACAATGACCCTCTGGATCTAGGGTCTGCACCCGTCTTTGCTACCTCCACCCCAGTTGCGCTTCCTCCACCCCAAGGATGTGAGATCTCAACTCTAAACATGCATAGAGGGGCCAGGGAGATGGCTCAGTGGAATAAGCACTTCTCTGGCAAGCGCCAGGGCCTGAGTTCAATCCCTGGTTCAGAAAAAAAAAAAAAAAAAACATGCATAGATGACCTGATGGACAGTGGGAATACACATCCTGATCCCCTCTCTTGAAGGTGCACCCTGCTCAGCTTATAAGGAGTCTGGCGTCCCTAAGCACCTGTGCTCTGGTCTTGGAGTATGTCCTATAAAGCCTTCTTGAGTCTCCTCACTGAGATGTCTGAAAAGCCTTCTGTGATGGTGCCAGCATGCCTGCACACTTATCTTGAAAGGTGGGAGAGGGTGGGAGAGGTTTCTGATTCAGCCCCAAGGACCTGGCTCAGATGTTCCTGGTCCGGGCAGGATAAAATGGAAACAAGCTTGTGTCCTCACTGCCACAGTTGTGGTCTCCTACACATTTCACGATCCCTTTTTTTCCCCTCAAATAAGTTGTGGTCACATGGGAAAGACATAGAGGGCCACATCCCCATTGCTAAATGACTTATCTTGTTTTTAACATCTGGTTCTTTCATAATATTAATGTTACAAGTTTGCCAAGGGAATGAATTTAGTTCATGTTTCTGAGTTTCTATGTTGCATTTTGTAGTGAAGAAATAGGCACTCACAGAGGCTGAGCAACCTTTCCAGGTCATCAGGCTAGACAGGGGCAGAGTCAGGGTGGGACTGAAGCATTTGGAACAATTTGGTGACCCTCTTTACCCCTGAATGCTATGGCTGGAAACCTGTCAATCGGTTCTCACCATGCACACTTATTGAGCACCTTTATAGGTAGCGCAGCTCTTCAAAGAGAATCTGTTTCTCCCCAAGCTGAGGTGGTAGTGGGGAGAGAGCTGGGAGTCTGATCTAACCATTCAACTCCAAACACATGAAGTGATTGCACTTTAAAAAATAATAATAATAAATGAATTTGGTCTTTACAGGGGTCTCATTATGCAACTTGGACTCATAGTAATCCTTCTGTTTTCAGCCTCTCCAGAGCTGGGATTACAGGTGTGCGCCACTATGCCATCTGAGATTTGGTTGCTGGTTCAGCACACCCTGAGGGCAGGACTGGCCCAGCATGTGGTGTCAGGGATCAAACTGTAGTCCCTAAGCTTGCCCAAGCAGGCATTTTAGTCCACTGAGCTATCTCGATGGCCCCAGTGTTTGCATTTTAGATGCAACATGCTTTTCAAGAGAAGGAGAAAGTTTTGTGCTATTTCTTTTTTTCTTCATAAGAGATAACCTTTTTTTGTCTACCACTTATACTCTGAATAACTACAGTGAATGTGATACACAGTGCATCAGCTATTGCTATTCTCTTATTGTTTTATTTTCTCATAAAATAAAATATATAAAAACCATTCTGC
>PVKA01035947.1:0-22221 GCA_004027165.1 Ctenomys sociabilis
GCATATGCCTGGAGGATCTCAGCTGAAGGCTGACTCTCCCCTGGTCTTTATCAGTCAAGAGATAAGTTCTTTTTTACCTTAAATAAATCTGAGTAGCATATGTGACTGGCTGTCTACAGCCTCTCAGCTGATGGAGCGAGGAAATAAAGATGCCCCTGAGGCAACTGTGTGTGCTGGGAGCAGCTCCAGGCTACAGACGTGTCCCTGTTATTCTTCGCTTATTGCTGGGACAAAATACCCAACACCCCAAATTAAGGGAAAAGTTTATTTAACTCAGTTGTTAGTGGAGGTTTCAGTCCATAGTTGGGGTGGCTCCAAGACAGAGCAGCACATGGTAGAGGGCAGCAGTTCATGGAGGAGGAAAACAGCAAAATAATAAGAGCCAAAAGGGAAAAGCAGTGGTTGAGGCAGCTAGCAAGCCTCTCTCCCGTCTCCATTTTGTATTCCAGCTGTCCCCCAGGCTGGGTGTAGCACTCACATCTGTAATCCCAGCACCGGATCATGAATTAATCACAAACTCTAGAAACTTGTCCTAATGACTACATGAGGCTTTGGGGGGCAACTAGACACTAACCATAGCAAAATGCGACCCCACCTCTGTAGTCACTGGCATCCATCTCAGAGCTGTCCCAGAGCCGACCTGCTTCGTGCTTGTTTCCTCCATGGTGAAAGGAAGGTAGCCCTCTTCTGTACCTCAAATTCACAGTGAAAGAGAGGTACAAGGGACAGAAAGCATGTGAAAATACCAGAGATTGTCAAATGCTCCATGAATGCAAGGCAGAAACATTTACAGCAATTGTGGAAACCTAACCACTTCTTGACTAAAAGCTGTCACCCTGTGGTGGTACAAGATATTTGGCTAATGCTAAAATAGGGATGTAAAGGCCAGCTGTCAAAATATTATAATTGGTTTCTGTCTAACTCCAAGGCTTTAAATTAAGTGAGGCTAGAACTTTGAGGGCTTATCTGTGGATTCCCATCATTCTGTAATGCTCTATTGCAGCTAAAATTGTGTCCCCCTGGGCATTTCAAAAGGGACTCTAGAAAGCTCTCTACTCATGTATAAACAAGGAAACTCACATCAGGGTAATGTGAGTTTTAAAAATGTCCTTACTCTGTGCAATATCACTCCTCACTCATCCTCATTTGTAAATGTCCATACTCTGTGCAATATCACTCCTCACTCATCCTCATTTGTAATACTTAGTAAAAGGTACTGAAGTTTTACTTTCTTCTACAGAAATAGTTTGGTAGAAAATTAGAAAAAAGAAATGAATCTACCAAAATCAAGAAGAAGGAAATTTTGCAATGGCTTTCACAAACTTAGAACTTTATTAATCAGGACTGTCAAGTCTTTACTGGGGAAGCTTTGTGTGAGTCTCTTGCACTTCTTTAAGTCTCACGGGGCATTCCAACAAAGCAAGGTTTTGACTGCTCTTGAGCTGGGACATTTTTCATGGTTGAGTCTGCAGTGAGCAAATTTGAGGAACAGAAACTTGTCTAAAGGTTTCCATCTGAGATAAAGTGTGAGATTGTTTACTGCTTGCTGTAACAGTGGTGGGTTCCCTAAGCTCAGTATTCTTCAGATGTGACCCAAATCCAATGAGTGTATAAAACATCCTCTATTTGGGCCTCTCCATGTGAATCATGTGGGAACTGGAGCCAGGAGCCTGGCATGTACACCCTGTGTGCTGAGTGTCTTTCTCTGATCCAAGGTCTTATGTCTTCTGCTAGAAGCCATGGAACATAGGTTGTGTTAATTATCTCCCTGTTGCTCTACTGAAATATCTGAGCTGAGGAGCTTACATGGAGGAACGGTACACTTTAGCTCACAGCATTGGAAGTTTCATTCCATGATCAATTGGCTGCTCATGGTGAAGCAGCACATCACACCAGGAACATGTGGTGGAGTGAGATGGCTCAGTTTATGGTCAGAAAATGAGAGAGAAAGAGACAGACAGACAGAGAGAGACAGAGAAGAGATAGAGAGAGGAGAGAGAGAGAGAGAGAGAGAGAGAGAGAGAGAGAGAGAGAGAGAGAGAGAGAGAGAGGAAGGGGCACTAGGGTGTCGCAATCCCCTGAGTAGGTACATTGTGACCTAATGATGTCACGCTAGATCTCACCTTAGAAAGGTTCCTCCTTCTCCCCAGTAGCACCACTCACATGTGACTGAGCCCATAACACATGGGCCTTTGGGAGATACTTAGTTACAAAGCATAGCTTAGGCTAATTGCTTAGCTTATAAAGAGAGTTAAGCCAGTTCCCAGACTCTCTTGATATTTCTGATGCTTTTTGGGTTTGCTTTGTTTTCCAGAAAATATCTTTGTCAGTAATTCACACCTGCTCTTTGTGGGTTTTTGGCATTTTCACTCACCAGTAGAGGGAGCCCATGCAAGTTAAGTAGATGCAGGCTGTTCTTTGTGGGTTTTTGGCATTTTCACTCACCAGTAGAGGGAGCCCATGCAAGTTAAGTAGATGCAGGCTGGTTCTCCTTGAGTCCCATCTCCACTCAGTTCTGATGCTGATGCTAAAGCACAGGGAAACGTGCAGGGCATGAAACAGTCATATCATTTGTTTTGGTTTCGGGGTATCAAAGGTAAAGACACTACATTTCCTAAAGGGACTTCCCAGGTAGGAGGAAGTCAGAGCATGTCTATTGCCAATATGAAAATAGTTGAAAGAATTACTTTCTAAATAAAGCATTGTCTAAACTTGATGACACTTGGTCTTGTGAAAGGAGACATCCTGAATTTAATGAAATATTTTCTTTGGAACTCTAGAACTCTGCATCTCCTTTAGGCCATGTATGCTAATAAAGAAGCAAGATCCTAACATATTTATTTGCTACAGGGTTTCACTATGCAGCTCAGACTTGTAGTGATCCTCCTGGCTCAGCCTCCCCAGTGCTGGGATTACAGGTGTGCACTGCCACGCCTGGTTTTGGTGGCCAGCACAGTGCACCTGGGGTTCTAGGGCTGGCTTAGCATACAGTACTGGGGATTGAACCTGGGTCTTTGTGCTTGCCAGGCAGGTTCTTAGACTGCCAAGTTATCTCCCCCAGGCCAAGATTCTAATTGAAAAATTACCTGACATTTATTATGTTGAAAATCTCTCTGTAAGTCTCATGCATAAGTGAGTGCGCGCACAAGTACTAATATGCACTTTGCGTCAGTATCTTTTTGTTTGTGTTTTTCCTTGCCAGATGTGCAAGCTACACACAGGCCAGTCCAGAGCTGATAGAGATGACCATCAGCTGGGAGGTCGGCTGATTTCCCTGAGCAAATTTCAGCATCAGCACTAAACAGACTCATAATTTAAAAAAAAAATCTAAATCATAAAGCTCCTTTCAATCATTTTTTCCCTCTGGATTGAAGCACAAAACAAACATATTCATTAAGGAAATAATCACTAATTCAAAATTGCATTTTAAGGGTTGCCACGTGGAAGAAAGCCAAATTGAATGTTTTTAAAGATAAGGCTGATGATAATAAGAGCATTCACGTAATGCCTACTGTCACTTGGAATTTTATTCTGAACCGTGGAAATTGCATGTATGGTGTAGTTCCTTTTTTTCCTCTTCCAAATCTGGCTTTTTATTTCTGCCTCATAGTAACTCAGTGGATTTGGGAAAGTGGTCATTTTACTTGTGTATCTTTCATTTCATGGTTAACTTGAATTTTTTTTTCTTACAAGAGTTATCTTGCTTGGAAACACCTTAGAGAATGTAAATGGTAGAATAATAAGCACAAGACTGTTTTTCAAATATGGTTAGTTCTTAAGACAGGCTGTGCTCACAAGAAGTTGTGTCAGAGGAAGTGATGTAAGTCAGATCTAATGTTCCCATGCAGTGGAATGAGTCAAGGGTTATTTTCTTAAACAAAGATTTAATGCTCCAATTTTAAAGGGATAATTTAAATACCATATTGATTCAACTGCAAATGTCTGCTGTAGAGTTTTCTGGGGACACATGCAAATGAATTAGAGAGGCCAGAAGTTGGTTTTGTGTTATTTATTATTTAGCTGATGCAAGAGAACCTCTGAAATGGGACAGATAAGAGTGGGAGAACTCAACCCAGAAACTTTCAGAAACATAAGATGAGGCTGCAAGAAAATAGTGGGCAATGTAGTCAGAAAGAAGAATACTGGGGTTTGATGCTCTCTGGGCTTCTCAAATATAGGGCAGGATCAGGAATGAACCACAGGAGTGATTTCTACAAATTGGAGGACCAGGGATCCTATGCTTGTATCTTCTTGTTGAAGCAATAATTTGGTAGCCTCCTATGGACAAAAGTGTCTTAGTGTGTGCTGAGTCCATTGATGTTCCTGGGGTGAGGATGGTGAGAGTATGGAGAAAAATGGACAAGAGTCAGCATACAGAAAACTGAGTACAGTTGGAGCCCTCTCTCCTGATGAGAAAGAAGGAACAAAGAAAGGAAGGAAGAAAAGAAGGAAGGAAGAAAGGAAGGAAGAAGAGAAAGAGAAGGGCCCCAAGGACTGTAGTACATTTATTTATATACTTGGGAGGCTGTATGTCATGTGAAACCCTTCTGCCTAATAGCTTATCCACATGGCTTGCCTCAGGTGCCCAGTGTTCTTGAGTACAGAGCAGTTTGTTCATGTGACTTGTATCAAGTGCTCTTCACTTTTTGAGGCTGGTCTTACCTCAGCCCACACATGTGATTGATCTCTGGCTTCAGTATTACTCACAAGTGTGAGCTTTAGGATCCAGGCAGGAGGCTATAAAATTCTGTGAAGTCTAAGACTGAGGAGGACCGCTTTGAGAAGGCAAAATTTCACCTGGGAGGGAGGGAAGCCTACCGACTAGGTTGTAGCTATAGAAACAATCTAACAGCCTGTGACTTGCTATAGCCCTGTTGACCTTGGTATGGCCGTTGGCAGTAGATGCTCAGTCAGAGGGTCTGGGAGGAAACAGCACAGCTGTATCACTAAGGACAGGCCTCCCAATGTCAGTATAGCCTTTTTCATGATCAGCAGCTTGTAAACTAGCTAAAACCCTTCTGAGTTTGGGAGTAGTACTGGCCTCCCAAGGAATGATGGGTGAATAAAGAGAAACACTCCTGTCTGTGTGCCTGTGTCCCTGTCAGTAGGGTTTCTGGCCTTAGTCCTAAAGAAGATCTCACAAAAGTCTTTTAACTTGACTCTAGCTCCTCTCACTCATGGCTGGGACCCGTTCAGATGGCTGCCTAGTGATCCAGCAAGAGCCCTCTCAGGACCCTAGGAGGAGCCATACCTACCCATGCAATAGAAATACAACGTACCAAACTTAGTGGGATACAGTAAAAGCAGTTCTGAGAGTGAAATTTACAGTGATAAATACTGCACTAAGAAACAATAGGATCTTAAATAAGGAACTTAATATACACTTGAAAGAATTAGGAAAAGAACAAGCTCAGCCTAAATTTAGCAGGAGGAAGGAATGAGTAAAGATTACAGTAGAAATAAATGAAATAGTTGAAAAGATTAAAACTAAGAATTGCATTTGGGAAAGGTAGACAAAAATTGTCAAAGCTTTAGCAGCAAAAGAGAGAGGATTCAAGTAAATCATAAGTGAAAGAGGATATAACTTGTATTACTGTAATAAAGAGAATCATGAGACTACTACAAAAATCATATGCCAAAACTTAGATAATCTAGAAGAAATGGATACATTCATAGACACACATAAGTTTTAAAACTGAATAATGGATGGAAAATGTAATGAATAACAAGTAAGGATATTGAAACAATAATCAACATCTTTCCAACTAAGAAAGGCTCAGCATCAGATGATTTCACTGGTAAATTCTATCAAGCATTGAAAGATGAGTTAATGATAAGCTTTCTCAAATTTTTTCAAATTATTGAATTGGAGATAACACTTCCAGATTAATTTTATGAGGCCAGCATTATCACAATATCAAATCCAAATAAAGGCATTACAAGAAAAAAATACACAAGCATCCTTAATGATGGACAAAATAATATTTAATGAAGTGCTAATAAATAAACCCAACAATACTTTAAAAGGATCATGCACTATGAAATTTATCCCTGGAATGTAAGGATGGTTCAGTATATGAAAATCAATTAATGTGATACTCCATATTAAAAGAATGAAGAATAAAAATTGTGTGATGGTCTCAATAGATACAGCCAAGTCATTCAGCAAAGTTTAACATCCCTTTATGATAAAAGATCTCAATAATTTAGGTACATAAGAAATTTACCTTAACATATTAAAGACCATATGGTACAGGCCTACAGCTAACATACTCATCAGTGTGGATTTCATTTCTTTAAAGCTTTTCTTGTAAGATCAAAGACTAGACAAGGATGCTCTTTCTCATCACTGTTTTTTAATGTATTGCTGGAAATTTTACCAGAACAATTAGAAGAAAAAGAAATAAAAAGCATCAAATCAAAAGGTGAGAAGTAAAATTATCTGTTTGAAAAGACCACGCTTTTTTCTTTTTGGCAGAACCTGGGATTGAACTCAGGCCCTTGTGCTTGCCAGGGAAGCACTTATTCCACTGAGCTATCTCCCCATCCCCTAAGATTACACTCTTATATGTAAAAAAACCAAAGATTCCAGCAAAAACTGTTAAAATTAATAAAAGAATATAGTAAATTGCACAGTTAAAAAAAAAGCATACAGAGGGCCAGCCTGATAGCTCAGCAGACTAAAATGCCTGTTTAGGCAGTGTGTAGCGGCTGGGGTTCAGCCCCCTAGGGTGCGCTGAGATGGCTATTGAGACTGGGTATGGTGGCATTCACCTGTAATCCTAGCACTTGGGAGGCTGAAAATAGAATCACTATGAGTCCAATCTGTGCAGTGAGACCCTGTACTAAATACAGACAAAAAAGCTACAAAATTCAGTAACTACATTCCTTGTTACATAGGTCTTCCTTTATCTTGGTCTTAACCATCCAGGGGCAAAGTATAAAAAGGAGATATAAAAAGTAAACCATATTAATATGCTGAACTATAAAAGGCTCAAATCAACAACTTCTGACATTGCCAGTCCTATGGATAACCCACTACTATTATGGACTGCTTGATTATTTTGCTGAATTCACACACCTACAATATTTAAATGGCAGTGTATTACTTATCTCTGACAAAACTAGACAAAAAAAGGGGATACAAATGAAGGACCATTTTGTATCTGTACATGCAAAATAGGATAGATATTTAGCTATTTTCTCTTAATTCAATGAGAAGAAAGATTTGTACTAATAGTGTTTGCACAGGATATCATGTCTACATGTTGTGCTATGAATAACCACTATGAAGACAACAATATCCAATGTATTAATTATTGAAACTGTCCTACTAATTGGTATTGAAACTGTCTCATTGCTATTTGTTTCTCAATAAAATTAATTGAAAAAACAAAATTCAGTAACTTTTTTGTACTGCAAAGAATGACTTGACACAAAAGAATTACTAAAAAAAATGTCAATTACAATAGCATCCACAATAATAAAATACTTAGTAATGAAGTTAACTAAGGAAGTGAAAGATCTGTATACTAAACCTAAGGAAGATTGGTGAAAGAAATTGAAAATTTGATGCAGTAAATGGAAAGGGCTTCCATGTTCAAGGATTGAAAGATTTAATATTATTAAAATGTCCCTTAACCTGAAATATCCACAGATCAATGAAATCCCTATTGCAATTCCAGCATCATTTTTCACAGAAATAGAAACAAATCTTAAAACTTTTTATGAACTCACAAATGACCCTCAATAGCCAAAACAATCTTGAATAAGAATAAAGCCATAAACAAAACAAAACAGAAGAACACAGCTGAAGGCATCACAGTTTGATTTCAAGCTATATTTCACTTAAATGATGAATTGAGTCCATTTACATTGATGGTTATAATTGAGATGTATTGACTTAAGCTTGACATGTTATTTACCTGCTGCTGTTTACTCCTTTTTCTCCTGTGTTTGTTTGTCCTATTTAGTTGGTTGCTTGTGTTCTCATTCATGGAGTTCTTATCATTTTGGTCCCTCTCTAGAACATCTTTCAGTAGCCTGTGTAGGGATGGCTTTGTCATCATGAAATTCTTTAGTTGTTCTTTGTCATGGAAGCATTTTACTTCTCCATCAAACTTGAAAGAGAGTTTTGCAGGGTATAGTAGTCTGGGCTGGAATTTGTTTTCGTGTAGGACTTGAAGTATTCTGCTCTATGCTCTCCTTCTCTTCATGGTTTGTGAAGAGAAGTTGGCCATAATTCTGATAAGTTTTCCTTTGAATGTGATCTGCTTCTTTTCTCTAGCAACTTTCAGTATTTTATTCTTGTGCTGGATTTCTGGGATCTTGACTATTATATGTCTTGGTGTGTTTTTAATTGGGTTGAGGTTACTTGGCATTCTGTATGCTTCAGTTACCTGGATGTCAGATTGTTTTCCCATGTTTGGGAAGTTTTCTGCTAGTACTTCTGCCCATATTTTTTTAAATGTAATTGTATTGACTCCTTCTTTCTCATTGATACCTATTAGTTTCACATTGTTCATCGTTGCATAGTCTTGCAAGTGATGAATTATTCTTTCCTGCATCCTAGTTGTTTTTAAGAGATATTTTCTTATCTTTTCACTAGCTGCACCAGCGTCATCAAGTTCTGAAACTCTGTCTTCACTTTCACTCAAATGGTTTTGCAAGCTTGTGATTGAGATTTTAAGTTCCTTTGTCTCTCTTTGACTCTGCTTCATGTGATCTATTTCTTTCCTGTATTGCTTATTCAAGGAATCCGTAATTTTTCTAATCTCCTCTATTTTTTTTTAAATTAATGTCTTCTTTAGAAGCAGTTATTAATTCTTTTACTGCAGAGTTTTTTCAGATTGGGTTTCCTCCATATGTTTCTGTATTTGATTCTTTGGTTCAGATGCTGTAAATTTATAGTTTTATTTTTTTATTTCAGAAATTAATTCTTCTCAGAGTTTCTCTATACTTTTCTGCTGTTGCTTATTTACTTCCCATACTACCAATTCATATATTTTAGCTGAGCTAGTGTCCTCTGCACTTGTTCTGGGTGGGCATTGGGTTTCCTCCATATGTTTCTGCATTTGATTCTTTACTTGAGATGCTATTAATTCAGAGACTTCTTTTTTATTTCCGATTTGAGTTCCTCTATGCCTTTCTGCAGTTGTTTCTTTATTTCAGATGCTATTGATTCATTGATTTCAGCTGTGTGATTCCCAATTTGTTCTGTGCTAGTGTTCTCTGCACTTGTTATGGGTGGGCTTGGGGTCTGAGATTGCATTTTGCTCCTTCTCATTGTCATTTTGTATAGCAGTGTCTTCTGACCTTTGTCGTAGAGCTTTGGTGTAGTTATAACCTTAGCTCCTACTGAAATTCAGGTATAGATCTAGAAAGTTTAAATTCATCCAGTTGTGCCTGGGTAGGGTCTGGCTGCTGTGCTCAGCTCCTTCCTGCAGCAGCCCTTGGGAGTGAACCTGCTGCATCCCTCTGGCAAGATGTTCTCCTGGACTAGCTGGGTGGTTCTGTCCCCTACTCTCTCTGCAAGGCCTGCAGCTGCAGAGTTTCACCCTAAGCCTGTATGCCAGGCTTGAGCTGCATCTGAAGGGAACAAGGGTGCTAGGGGAGCGGGGAAGCTCTCCCACACATTTCCTGGGCCTGGGCTAAGGCTGGATCTGGGGGTCCTGATAACATGGCAGAAGTTCTCACTCTTGGTGGGCATGGGGGGGCAGTGGCAGAGTGGTGGGGGGAGGGTCTCAAGGGTGTGGAAGAGGGTCTCACTCAGTGGCGTGCCTGGGTTTGGACCAGACAAGTCCTGCTGGCACAGGGTAGCCAGAAGGTCTCCCACCTCAAGCTATATTTCAAAACCATCATGATCAAAACATCATGGCACTGCCTTAAGGACAGATGTTTATAGAAATGGAACATAATAGAGATCAGAAATAAACTTACACAGTTATAACCCGCTAATCTTAGATAAGGGCAGCTAGAATACACAGTAGGGAATAGATGTCTTTAATAGAAGGTGTTGAGGGTATCCACTTACCATCAGTTCCTTAATTTGGACCAGTGATGACCCACCTACTCCATGTGTGCCGCAGTGGGCTATTTGTTATCATTGAAAACTCTAAGAGATTCACTACCACTAACTAAGACCACACACAGAAATCAAAAACTTAAATTTGAGACTTAAAAACTATAAGACTCCTAGAAGAAAATGCAGAGAAAAGCTCCCTGACTTCAGTCTTAGCGTTAATTTTTGGAGATGATGGTAGAACTGCACGAGGGCAAAAAATAAACAAGCAAGATTGCCTCAAACTATAAAGCTTTAGTGCAGCAAAGGAAATAATCATTAAAATTAAAAGACAAATTACATAACAATAAAGCATTTGTAAACCTTATTTAAATAAGAAAAAGGGTAAATATCCAAAATACATAAGGAATTTATACAACTTAGTTGCAAAATACAAATAAGCCCATTAAAAATAGGGCCAAGGATTTGAAAAGATGTTTATCTGAAGGAGATGTACAAATGCTGACAGATATATGCGAAGGTGCTTTACATATTATCTACATATCAAATAAATTCAAGTAAAAAATGTAGTGAGATACCGCCTTGTACCTCTCAGAGTAACTGTTATAAAAACAAGACAAATACAACAAATGCTAGTGTCTAGTGAAAAGGGGGCCATTGTACTCAGTTGGTGGGAGTATGAAGTTATGAAGCCCATATAGAAAACAGCACGGTGTTTTCTCAAAAATTAAAAATAGAACTACTGTACAATTGAGCCATCTCAAAGGAAATCAAATCATTATGTAAAAGGGACATGGACACTCCCCCATTTGTTGTATTACTCAAAATAACCAAAACAAAGCCCAAGTATCCATCAATGGATGACCAGATAAGTGAAATATGCTAGGCAAGTAGTAGTTGCTATTCTAGGCAGTAGTGACTGTATTTAAGAACATTATACTGTGTGTTTGAAATGTATTAAGACAGTGGATCTTAACTATTCTTGCCACACACATGCACACACACAAGCACATGCACACACAAACTATGTCATCTGGCTTTTCTGTTATATTCCTAGCTACTGCCCATAAACTTGGTCATGGTAATCATTCAAAATGTCTATGTATATGAAATAATTGAATTGCAGCTTGGACATGTACAATTTTATTTGTCAGTTAGACCTCAGTAGGGCTGGGGAGGTAGCTCAGTGGTATAAGCACCTGCC
This sequence comes from Ctenomys sociabilis, assembly GCA_004027165.1. Lineage (NCBI taxonomy): Eukaryota > Metazoa > Chordata > Mammalia > Rodentia > Ctenomyidae > Ctenomys > Ctenomys sociabilis. Next base: position 11,226 of record PVKA01035947.1, read on the forward strand.
TGGCAAGGACCTGCGAGGACCCAGGTTTGATCCCTGGTACCTCATACTGTGCTGCCTCAAAAATCTGAGCTCCCTTTACTGACCACCAAAACCAGGTGTGATGGCACATGACTGTAATCTCAGTGCTGGGGAGGCTGAGATAGAAGGATCACTAGAAGTCCAAGCTATGTAGAAAGACCCTGTTCCAAATAAAAAAATAAATAAATAAATGATTTTTTAAGAATGATTGTTTTGGCTGGCTCAGGCTACCTTAAAGGCGGGTCTGGTAAGGCATGAGGAGCTGGGACTGCGTTTGCATAAGGAGGCACTTAAGCAACTGAGCTAATCCTCAGGTCCTCATAAATGATTTTTAAGAATAAAAAGAAATAGACCTTAGTAAAGTTGGGAAAGAAGAGTTAGAAGGTACAGAGAGGCTGGGTTTTGTAAAGGAGGCAGGATGTCATCAGTTTATTGAGGTTAAAGATGGTTCTTTATTCTTCTCTTTTTTTGTGGTACTAGGGATTGAACTCATAACCCTGGGCTTCCCAGGAAGGTGCTTATGCTGCTGAGTTTTAGCCCTGGTCCTCCTTCTTATTTTCTTTCAGTCTTGTAGGTTGAATACAGGGCTTCACACATATTAGGGAAGTGATCTGTCACTGAATTATACCATCAGGTCCCCCATTAAAGATTCTTGATGGAGATGGGCCAGGAAGATAGCTCAGTAGTTATTCTACTTGCCTGGCAAGTGCAAGGGCCTGAGTTCAATCCCAGGTTCTGACAAAAAAAAAAAAAAAAAAAAAAGAAGAGGTGTTTGATGGGCATGGTTAAGTAGGACAATGAAATATTCTTCAAATGTACTTCAAGGACCAGCTCCATCTCTTGCTCTATAATACTCCTCCCCCTCAGATAGAGAGGAAAGAATGCTGGTGAGCCTGTGGCACCTATCACAGAAGGCTGTCTGTACCATTGAAAGCTCTAAGAGGCTTGAAGTCACTGTAGACTTTCAATGCTGTGCATATAGCTAGTCAGTTGCTATGTTCACCTTGAGCCGATTACTTCTTGTTTGGTATTGATAATGAGCTACTTGATCTTATTTGCTGTTAGGTTTCTTTCTTCCCACCTCTTTTCTGAACAATGTCCCACACTTCCCCTCCTTTAAGTATTGTGTGCCCCCAGAAGGTGTTTCTCTCCAAGTAGAAATCCTGTATCAGAAATCTGGCTTTTCTGTTATATTCCTAGCTACTGTCTATAGAAAACACACATACACTGTGGCAAGAGTCAGAAAAATGGAAGTGAGAGCAAATGATTTAATGATTGGAGTCATGCCCCATGCCTGTGGCCTGCCACAGCCTAGCCCTCCAGTAGGTCGACTCTGCTTTGGAATCCTTGTTTCAGGGCAGAGAACTTTCCCCTCCAAACTACATGGAGTCAGCAGGCTCTGGCGACAATTAAACAGCTCAGTGTGGCAGGTCTGAATTTTAGATTGGCACTGGGAAGTCTGATGTGGGTGAGTGCAGTGGAGGGAGGGCCAACTGGCTATCACATGACGCTCCAGGGAGGGTCTTGTAAAGTCTCCCCCCACAGCCCAGCTACCGCGACAGTGCTGACCCGTAAATGACATGTCAGGCACCACAGAGTCTTATTCATAAACTCCTGTTTTTGGAAGAAAGGTCCAAAGACTCTAAAAATGAGCAGTGAGACAGTGACATCATAATGGTATTTATTATTTCAGGTTAGACTGGCACCTACTAAATCATTCAGGCCACAGGTAGGTTTTTCCACTTGAGGGAAGTCTTCTTTTTTCCCCCCTAAAGCTGGATTACTGGGAGGCGTGAAGCACACACGTTCCTCCAAGCGCTGGGGTGGGTGAAATAGAGCCCCAAATGATTCCATTCCATTTTATTTTTGCACATTCCCCACCCTGGTAGCTGAATGGATTAGTTTTTACAGAGCCCAGACAGAGGCAGGCTTGCACACAAGCCTTCTTGGCTGTAGCCTCTAGCTGGTGTGGTCGCAATACGAGGAGTATGTCAGATGTCTTGCCCCCCACATGCCTCCTTTTGGGTCCGAATTCCTTTCCTACATAGGCCTTAAACTCAGGCTTTCAAGGGTCTTATTGAGACAGGTCAGTTTGTTTGAAATATATAACAAATGCAATTATCTGCATTTGATCATAGGTTAATTTGTCACAGTAGTCTAATCCAGAAAGTTCTGAGGGACTGGTAAATTTAGTGGTGGAAGAAGAGCATGGAACGGAGCTAGTCCCATTTGATTCTGCCAAGGGGCTCTGCCAAGGGGGCACCTACTGTATTCACAGACAGAGGTGTGTAATGTGCATGCAGCCACATGCATGTGCGTACATATGTGTGTGTGCACATCTGCCAATGCACAGGCAGATGTGCACATGAGTGGATGTGTACCTACACACATGTGCTTGTGTTACACATGTATACAGAGTAGTTGAGGTGACCATGGGGGGGGGGGAAGATGGAAACTGTATCAGGTTAAGAGATGGCTCAGATGTGTATTAGTACTTGAGAAATTAACCCTGAAAGTATGAGTGTGGTTAACATGGATCATTTGAATACTCAAGTTCCTTTTTAGATATGGGAAAATTCTAAGGGCCTTAGGCATTTATGAAGTCTTTATTTCCCATGGAGTGGAGGCTGGCCATGCTGGGCGGTACCCAGCAAACACACGCTCCTGAGCTCAGAAATCAGCTGGGGGCCTGCCAAGGCGGGAGTTTTTTTTTTATCCTGGGGCCATGGTTTTCCTCTTGTTCAGTTTCTTTCCCTGTCTCGCAGCAGCTGCATCATTACACTAACCCGGCGCCTGAAGAGAAGGGTAAATCTATGCTTAGATTAATGATAATGCACTTAAATTTACATAACACGTCAAGTCCAGAAGAATCCCAAAGTGCCATGTAAACCTCCCAGGAGGCTGAAAGGCAGCAGGTTTTCTCAGAGACCTCACAGAGCTGGGCAGGTGGAGCAAGAGGGTGACCCAATTTCTGTTTACTAAGCATGGTAGCTACAGCAGCATGACCTCAAACTGCATGGCTGAGAGAGGACAAAATGCTTCACTGACATTTTTGTTTTATGTTTTTTAGCACTCCAGAGTGTGTTCACACTCCAGCCCAGCAACCTAGAGGGAATGGCTTTCTTTCCACTTTATGGAGAAGCTGCTCAGGAGCTGAAGGCAAGAAGAGAAGCTAGATGAGAGCTTCCTTGGGCCCATGGCCCTTTCTTTGCTTCTCCACTGCACTGGTTCATTCCAGCTTGGGATGCTGCATTTCTCTGCCTTGACCCTGGGCTTGCTTTTACCTCAGTCACTGGCCAAGATTAGAGCGATTAAAAGGACAACCATGGCACCTTTGACCTCACTGAGGCAGTTGGTCTCCCTAGGGGTGCTGATTTTTAAATCACATCTCTATCAGAGATCACCACCCATCTTTAGCTGTACTCTGTTTATTGTCTGTCTTCCCAGCTGGAGAATGAGCTGTTTTGAGTCAGGACACTTCCATTCCTGGCTGCATGCTTGATGCCGAGGACAGGGCCTAAGGTACAGGAATGTTCCACAAGATGCCGAGGATGACAGAGTCCATGTGAAGTGTCTGCAGCCTTTACAACATTCTTTTGTAAGGGCTCTTGGCACAGCTCAGGAGGGCCCTGTCTGCTGGGCCTTGGGCAGACACAACCAGAATGGGCCAGATTCAGCCCACCTGGCACCTACTCCTGTGGTCTGGGTACAGTGGACATTTTGTAGAATTAAATGGAATTCATTTTTCAGAGAAGGCTCTGTTTAGGTTAGGCTGGGCTTTTTTGATAGGTTGGACCTAGGGAGATCAAAGCTTTTTCTCTTTCTCATTTCAAAGGGAGTTTTGATGCCTGTTAAGGCCATTGCAACAACTTAGTGTCTTGGGCTTTCTCTATTAGAAGGAAGTGAAGAGCCACCTGTCAGGGGTCACTCTCCCAATGAAGGCAGAATTATAAGGAACTCAAGCCTTCAGGGCTCTGCAGCCTTTGGGCATCAGACATAGCAACCAGAAGCCATGGTATGACCCAGTGTGAGGTGCTATGAAGGGGAGCACAGGTCTTGTCAGAGATTTTCCCTGATGGAGAGAAGAAAAGGGACCTCATGACAGAGGGAACTGTGAGAGCAGAATCAAAGAGCCTGTGGAAGCAAAGGAGCCAAGAAGCCACGGTTGCTGGAGTCAGAGTCTGGGGTGATGATACACACCCAGCCCTGGGCTGTGATCTCATGAGCTCTGCAGGACCAGGCCTGGGCCAGCATTTGCAAGGAAGACCTCCCAAGAAAGCCATGGCACTGAAGAGATTGATGTTGGTGATTCACTGAATGGCAAATCTTTCCTCTGAGTCATGCAAGAATTGATGTTCCAGTACTTTGTGTGTGTGTGTGTGTGTGTGTGTGTGTGTGTATGTGTGGTTGCTAATAAGTTTGAATTGTGTGTGTGAGGGGAGATGGCTCCTTCTGGAGAAGGAAAGACTGAAACCTTGGAATCCCTAGGGACCTCTGGCAGGCAGACCTCCCCCTGCAGTCTGAGGTGTGGGCCTTTCCTTCTCCCCACTTGTCCACTTTTCTTGAAAAGACCAGAGGCTCCTGTGACCTGAGATGCTTCTGCTGTTCCTTCTTGGCACACACAGATATTTCTTAGGCCTGGGGTGCTCAGTGGCTCAGTGTAGTGGTTGCTTTATGCTTCTAATATGACCACATTAGCAAGTGATGATGTCCACATACCTTCAGGGCAGGGACGATTTATACTGGCAGCTGTCTGTCCCTGAGAAGAAGGTGTGCCAAGCCATGGGACGTGACCTTCCAGTGGTCAGTGCATGCCCCTGTGTGACTCCTACCCCGAAGCATCCACTGTGCCCTGCTCTAGGTCAGCTGTGGACCTGCTAATCTTGGATTTGAGCTAAGCGTACTGTCGCAACACATCTGCACTACACAAGTATTTCTTAATTCCTTTGGTCAAAATGATTCTGGTTCCAGTAAGACAGTTCAGTGTGCTTCTTAAGCAAGAGCTCTCTCTTCTAGCCTCAGTATGCTGAACAAGAGGCTCCTGGGGCTGGGCAGGAGCTAAGTGCTAGGCGTGCCTCCTGCTGCTGGATGGCATTGTACAGGGTCCACAGCCCACTTGGACTACAGAGCTACTCACGGGGTTGTTCCCAACAGCAAGTGATTGGGTCTGAGTGGGGAAAACCGACCTGAGATCTGTGAAGTAGACACACTATGTATTTTAATAATAAAGGGAATGCGCACAGGTCTAAATGGAAATCCTTTCTTGATCTTGCTTCTAGCATCCAGGCTTTTCTTTTCCTCTTTTAAATAAATATAGATTCTTGCTGTTTTATTATGAAATAGTTTGACATGCTCCTTGCCAGAAAACCTGTAACTAACACACATGAGTAGTAAGTTTTAGAATGATTTTAAAGATGCTACCTGCTGGGTGTGGGTATGCATGCCTGAAAGCTCAGCATTCTGGAGGCTGAGGCAGGAGGATCACAGTAAGTTTAAGTCCAGCCTGGGCTACACAAGTGAGTTCAGGGCCAGCTTGCACTGTGGGATCTTGTCTCAAACAAACAAACAAACAAACAGAAAACAAAGAAAGAAAAAAGACCTTGCGTGGTAGCTGGGTGTAGGATGCTACCAGGCACAGGGAAGGTGGACAGCACCTGTGCTCTGTAGTGAATGGTTCTCCCTCTGAGACCAGTGGCCCTCAGAACTGAAGTCCAGAACACTCTCTATGGTATCAGAACGGTCTCTAGGGCCAGGGAGATGGCTCAGTAGAATAAGCATTTGCCTGGCAAGCGCAAGGGTTTGAGTTCAATCCCTGGTTCTGAAAAAACAAACAAACAAAAAGCAAAAACAAGAACAAAAATCACTCTCTATATTCGAGCACATGCAGGTCACCTTATTGACGTGGACACAAGCTTTTGCTGTGTCGTTGCTAGTCTACAGCACTTCCACTCTGATTTTAATGTGCCAAGTATGCACAAGCTGCGCTAGTGAGTTGGTAACAAAGATGAGTTTTTACGTCTCTTGACTCTTTTATGTTTGAATTTTAAACTACATGATGAATATTCTCATCCACATGGAGAAATATAAAAAATCATCCGTGCAGTAACAGAGCAAATGTCTTTAGCCTTTCCGGCATGCCCATGTTATAAGAGCCACTGGAAATGTTCACTGCGTCGAACTCTTGTTCTGGAGAGCCCACCTTGCTTTCTGCGTTTTTGCTCAGTACTGTGACTTAGTTGGGGCCGAAGGTGCACCCTCCCTGCGTAACTCAGCCAGACTCCTGACAACAGCCATCGGACTCGGAAGCGCTGGCCAGCGGAGGGAGGAGTCCCCTAAATTACAAAATGCAGCGCTTGTCATCTGACAAAAATGAAGCCCCCCCCCCCCCCAGCCGATGACAGCTGCCTAATCATCCCTTGTATGTGCTTTATTAGCGGCAGATTCCTTCCTGTGTGGTTGTCTCCGACGTGATCGGGCCTGCGCGTTGACTCTCACCCCTCGAACCTGCTCCTGAGCTGACACCCACCTGCTTTAGCGGAAGGTTTGCTGCCTCCAGCGAAGGTGTTTTGGCAGGCAAGGAGTTGGAGGAAAATGCCAAGCCAAACAAGGTCTTCATCATGAAACACCGAAGCGAGGTCCAGATGGGACCTTTCGGAGCCCCTAATCATTTTGGCCAACTTCTCAGGACTGGGGATGCCTGCAGTGTGCGTTAGAAATTTTTGTCTCTGCTCCTTACCGACTGGGGTGGGGTGGGCGTTCACTAAGTTAGATACCACAGGGGACCACTAGATGTCACTCCCTTCAATCTCTTCCTCAACCTGAAGGCTGGGATCCTAGGAGCCGGCCTGTCTTCGCAGAGTCCTCAAGTGAGCATTGTTCTTGGGGTTGTAGCACGCAAGTGATTCTCTGCCGGCTTGAAAGTGAAGGTGAACAGCGCTGTCCACGGAGCTCACGTTCATGGGCGCTGAGCCAGGAAGGGCGCCCGGAGCGCAGCGCGTCCAGGGCCACCTACCCGCGCGTGCTTGCCAGGCACGGGTCAGCAGGAGGCCCGGCGCCTGTCTGCCTGCCTCCCTCCTCCTTGGGCGGGAAGGTGCCAGATCCAGGCACAGGAGCTTTTTTTTTTTTCTGCACCAGGTCAGGGAGGAGACGGTCGCTGAGCAGTCGCTGCTTCCTGGGTGGGGGTCCATCAGGCTGCAGCGGTGGGGCCTCAGGGACTGCAACAAGGAAGCCTTAGAACCCACAACTAACGCTGAGTAGCTGCGGGAGGCACAAACCCCACAGCGACTCCTCAGAAGGAGACATTCCTGGAAGGACCTAATATATAGAGAGAGAGGTAATTCTCTAGGGCAGAGATGACACCTTGGGGAAGAAGGCTGATTTCTAGGCTGACATTGACTAGGGCATGTGGATTTTTCCAATAGTGGTTCTTTTTTAAAATTCCATTCCTTGTTTTGCACCCTTCCAGTTTTAATATCCATGTCTATTGTGGATGCTTAAACTCACCTGAAGTTCACATTGGATATGATCATATGGGTTCTAGGGGGAAACAACATACACAAGTCAGTCTATTATATACTATAATCTAGTTATAGTGAGAAAGCAGGAAAGAGGCTAAGAATAAAATCTCAGGTTCCACATTTTTCTTGCACAAATGAGTTTGAGAGCCTTTGTCATGTGGCTGAGCTCTGAGGCCTGTCTATGTCTTATTTGCTAGTTTAGGATGCTGAGGAATACCTGAGTCTGTACCCTGGGAGCAAGCCTTTTCACTAAGGTAAGGGGGTGCAAAGCTAGGCTTACCACACAGCTAGGCTCCTGGGTGAATGAAAATTCTTCCTGCCAGGGACACATTTGGACAGATTCCAGTTTTTCTGTTTCTGTTTGAAGGAATCAGCTGGATGACTGGGTTCAAGGATTTGTCTAAAGCTGGTGTTTAGGTTGTGGCCGAGGTAGTCCTAAGTGGGCGAAGAGGATTCCACCGTGCAGAGACAGAGAGGAGCTGGGTGCTACGGCCTCAGACAGGGCTGTGGGACAGCGGGCTATGTAGTCCATCAAAATGGGCACATTCACTGGAGGAAAAAACGAGCAGTGTAAGCGCTGTGTACTTTATGCTCAAAGTAAACCCAGGTTTCATTCACCCAGTAAGCGTGGAGCCTGGGGCTGCTTTATGGGGGCTCATCAGGGAACACAGGAAGTACAGAGCAGTCCTTCTAGAGACACAAAATAAGCCACAGAAGCGAATGATGTATGTGGATTAGATGAGGAGGGCCCAGGAAAAACTAATGGAGGAAAAGGAATAGGAGTGCGGTGTGGGACATTCAGGGGCTACGGGGCAATGACACTGGAGAAGGGTCACAGGGATGGGAGGGGCAGAGGTAGAGGTGGGGGGCAGCAGCCAGTTTGCAGGTCATGAGTCAGAGGCTGCTGGTGCATCTGAGGAATAGGGAGAAGACTGTGAGACCAGAGAAGTGTCCAGGAAGGGGGCCAAGACAGTCACAGGGCCTGGCCCAGAGCTCTGAGCTCCTCCACGGGAGCATTGTGAGGGCATGGAACACCCTTAGGAGCAGGGCAGGCTCTGATTCTTGTTAAGAGGGTTAATAGGGAGAGGGGCTGAGCAGAGGCTGGGCTGGAGCCAGCTGCGATGATCTGGCAGTGAGGTCACAGCAGCTGATCCTGGGGGATGGCGGGCATGGGGGTGAGAAGACACCAATTTCTGGATATTTTTGCTTACTCTGTGGCACAGCCCATGCTGGGCCTGTTAGAACTGGCTCAGGAGAGTGGGTTGTTAAATATTCAGAACTTGGCTACCTAGTAGCTAAACTATCTGTGTTTTGAAATCAACCATTATGGGAATATTTACACCAAGGATATGAACAGCTGGACACATCAGAGCTCTTTCTTTCATAGAGCTGGTTTCTCCTACATTCTCTATGGGAGAGGAGAGATGGACAGCTCTGGGTAGGGCAGCCCTGTTTGCTGGGTTGAATCTGAACTAACCTGAGAAACTCTAGGCTCTGGGCTGCTGCTGTGTTCTGGCCAGTTCCGCTCTTCTGTTGTCTATGAACGTAGGTCTTCACTGAGTGATCAACCTTTCTACCCAAGTTGACTGCATCTATTTGACACCTCCCTAGGAGAAAGCAGGTAGGAAGTGCACCATACGATTAAGAGTGGTCCTGTAGTTCAATCCACACTCTTTCTTTTTGAGATAAACAGGCAGTGGCTGGACTGTGATTCTTTTAAATTTTTTTTAATTTAATACAGGGTCTACAGGGTCTCACTACACAGACTGGACTCCTAGTGATTCTCCTGTTTTAAGCTTCCCGAGTGCTGGGATTACAGACACATACCACCACACCCAGTCTCAGTTGCTATCTCAGCAAGCCCCAGGGCTGGGGCTAGCACCGCATGCCAGGGATTGAACCAGAGTCCCTGCGCCTGTCTAAGCTGGAGCTTTAGTCTGCTGAGCTATCTGGCTAGCCCTGGACTGTGATTCTTAACAGTCCTGTTCGATGAACCTGAGATACACTGACATGTTGGGAGACGGGTATTTCTGTGATCTGCTTTGGACAAAAACACGTTCTTGTGAATCTTTTTCCCCTGGCACATTCTCCAACTACTTCTTCTTCTATTCTATTGTACACTTCCTGAGGATTTCAGTGAACTAAACAGCATAGTCCTCAACATTTTGAAAAATATCACCCAGTAACTACACCCAAAGTTCATTAGGGGTAACTCTGGCATTACCTGTGATTTTGACTTGGGTGTGTTTGGTTCACAATTTACCTTCCCTGCTTGAGAAAGGTGAATTGGACTCTGATGAACTCTATATATGGTACACTCTTTAGTGTCCAGGAAAAGTCTTGGTGCCCTTTAGAATGGGCAAGGCTAGAACAATTTAGAGCCCAAAGATCTGCCTGTCAGGGCCAACAAAAACACATTGGAAAGTCTACAAGAACTGATTTTCTGTGAAGTTTCCAGAACTTTCACCTACTACGTGGCCTGGCGCAGCAGCACACCTCCATTGCTGTGGCTGGTCCAGCCAGAGCATAGGGAGCTCAGGGGTGTGAGCTGGCAGCAAAGGCCGAGCCTCTGCAGTGAGGACGTCCAGGCGGCAGCCCTGTCTGGCCCTCACATAGCCTTTAAGGTGGGGAAAGTCAGGGTGCTGTCTCACTGTGGTTCGGGTAGGACTGGCTGCTGTGGGCTCACATTCTGCCTGGGGGGTGGGGCTGTGGCTGCTGGCCCTCTTTCCTGGAGGGGCCTTTTGGAGTGTGTGCTCTGAGGCTTGGGAGAAGGGTGTGTGCAGCTCTGGCCCTGGGCCAGCATAGTCTTTCAGCTCTCTCCTGCCTATTCTGCTGTCCTGGGATGAGACTTGTCTCCTGCCTGGAGCTTGCTTTCTCTTGGACTAGAGTGCAAAAGCACAGAGCTGCACAGACTTCCCGCTGGTGCTTGTGGAATCTCAGCAGGAAGTATGTGGGGGTGGGGACAGCATCCTGGTGAGTTTCCCAGTGCCAGCAGCATTAGGGGAAGAAGGATTGCTAATATGCCCTTTGGGTGGATGCAGGATGGGGCACCTGCCACTGCTCTCAGCAGTAGTCAGTGCCACAGGAAGAAACAAAATAGATAAAACCCCAGCTTATGCAATGACTGTGGCCACACCTGAATGCAAAGGGAAGGCTGAGGAGGGCTAGCAGTAACTTCTGTACATCCAGGAGGGTGACAGTGAGAGTCTTGAGGCCTTGCCCTATCTGGACTCTGAATGGAGACAGGATAGAGGGTTGAGATTCCCTCCTCATGGGACAGGCAGGCAGATGCAGTTTCTGAGAAGCCAACTATAATTGAACCCCAAACAGAAGGCATTTCAGGTGGAGACTTTATGCTGGACAGCATGAGCCACAAGGAGGTGGCCTGTGGTCAGGTTGGGGGACTGCCCTGGGGTGGTACTGATAGCAGTCCCTGTGTTTACATAAAGTCCTTCCAGGCT
>PVKA01035948.1:0-22206 GCA_004027165.1 Ctenomys sociabilis
AGCACTAAAAGCCGACATAATATCCTGTCCAACCACCATTAGTGCAGATCTTGCCTATCATAGAATTATGTAGAAGCACAGCGTTATCTATCCCAACTGTACTGTCTATACACACACATCCTGATTTTTTCTTTCTACAACCCTTCCTTTGTCTACACCTGTCAAAAGTGGGCACTCCATTGACATTCAACTACCTTAGTTCTCATATTCTTTTTATCTCATTTGTATTGACTCTATCTTTCTCATTGATGCCTATTAGTCTCACACTTTTCATCTTGGCATCATTTTGCAAGTGATTGATTTTTTTTTTTCTGCAGCCTAGTTGTTTTTAAGAGATCATTTCTTAACTTTTCACTATCTGCACCAGTGTCTTCAAGATCTAAAACTCTTTCTTCACTTTCATTCAAATGGTTTTATAGACTTGTAATTGAGATTTTAAGTTCTTTTATATCTCATTGACTGTATCATGTGATCTATTTCTTTCCTGTCGTGTTCGTGCAAGGAATCCATCATATTTCTAATCTCCTGTATTTTTTATCAGTGTCTGTGTTAGAGGAAATTATTAATTCTTTTACTGCAGAGTTTTTTTAGAAATGAATTTCTTCCATAAGTGTCCTTATTTAATTCTTTACTTCTGATGCTATAAATTGAGAGATTTCTTTTTTTTAATTGAGAGAATAATTCTGCTCTGCTTTCCTATTTACCTTTCGGTTGTTGTTTCTTTACTTTGGATACTATTGATTCATACATTTCAGCTGAGCTAGTGTACTCTGCACTTGTTCTGAATGTGCATTGCGTTTCCCCCTATGTTTCTGTATTAGAATCTTTACTTCAGATGCTATGAATTCAGAGATTTCATTTTTATTTTAGAATTATTTCTGCTCTGATTTCTTCTGTAACTTTCTGCTGTTCTTTATTTTCATTGCTGTGAATTTATTCATTTCAGCTGAGCTAGTATGCTGTGCACTTGTCATTGGTGGGCTTGAGGCCTGAGATTGCATTTTGCTTCTTTTCTTTGTCATTTCTTATAGCATTGACCTCTGTCCTTCATTGTAGAGCTTTGGTCCAATTATAACCTTAGCATGTACTGAGATTTGGATGCAGATCTATTAAGTTTGAGTTTATTTAGTTATTTTTTGTCTGGGTCTAGCTGTTGTTTTCAGCTTCTTCCTGCTGCAGCCTTTGGAAATGAATTTGTTGTGCCTCTCTGACACAACTGTATACCTGTGGTGCTCCTCTGTTCTTCCCTTAGCCCAGGGAGGACAGTGAAGCCAGAATCTCTCCCACACACTCACCAGGTCAGGCTGGGCAGGATCAGGTGTCCCAAGAGTGTCTCAGAAGATCTCACTCACTTAGTGGGCTTGGGGGCCAGAGCTCAAGAGTATTGCAGGGGTCGTGAGGGAGCCATAGAGAGTCTTACTCATGTGGGTGCTTGAGTTTTGTTCTGGAGCAGTCCTGCTGCCTGTGCAGGGAAGCCAGAAACTTTCCCAAACCCTAGCCCATACTGGGATGCTGGTTTATTTCATTTATGAGTATGTCTTCAACTGTCATGCACTTGAATATAAAGGCTTCGTTTTTGTCATTTTTATAGCTGTGTAATACTCCATTGTATAAAAATACCATATCTTTTTCATCCACTCTTTAAATGATGGACATCTTAGTTGTTTCCAAGGCATATACTGCTTATCATGTCATACCAATTATTGCCATTCTGTCTCTCAAGTAAATGTTTGTTTGAAAATAAAGGTAATAAATAAAAACAAGAGATAAGAAAAGTGTGTAATTGTTTTATTTTTATATTTTTAACACATTCTATAGGGATTTAAAGTTTAGTATATCCATTGTTGTTAGAAAATAGCAGTTCCATTTTATGTCTTAGGCATTTGATATTCAGACAGATAGTGATGTTAAGCTCAACTGCTATGTTGTAGGGTAACAATATCATGAACCTTATCTTCTGGATGTTCAACTACTAGTTTGAAGATCAAAAATTAGACAGAATGAGGATCTACAAGAATTGTCAACATTTTCATCCTATTCCTTCAAGGTCAGGGAGGACTTGGGATGTAAGAAAACCTGTGGTGTCCCATGTTTTCTGATCAGGAGATTATGGGGCCACAAAGGAAAGTGATCAACAATGTATAGTGTGCCTAAGGTGAGTCACATGGAGAGAAAACATTCTGTCAGGGTTTCACAGAGAGCAAATTGTTTAAGCAATGGCTGTGACTACTCATCCGGATGGCTGACACTGACAAATTATATACAGGCTGCTGTACATGGTTTCTGGGTGAATCCTGAGGGTATTTGATGGACTTGTTAAATACAAAAGTTATGTTTTTAGTTTTATGGTTCTTGTTTTACTTGATTTTAACAATTAAACAGAAAAGTATAACCATGAGTTATAAAAAGAAATGCCATATTGATATACTGAGCTGTAAAAGGCTCAAGTCAAAAAATTCTGACAAATGCCAGTTCTACTGATAACTCTCAACTATTATGGACTATTGGATTATATTGGGATATTTTCTGGATTCAGGTACCCACAACATTTGAAGTGCTATCAAATGTACAAAGGTCCTTTAAAGCCTTCTCCAAATACAGCTTCTCTAACTGCTGTGAAACACTCATCTCTTACGAAACAAATTTAAAAATACATGATATAAATGAAAGACCATTTTGCAGTGAAAAAATATATATGTATATAAAATAGTTAGAATAGATATACAGCTACTTTCTCTTAGTTCAATGAGAAGAGAATTTTGGACTAATATTTTTTAGACAAATTATCATGTCTGCATCTTGTACTCTGAATAACTACTATGAAGACAACAATATGATGTATTAATTATTATTGTTGTTCTAATAACATGTTTCGAAACTGTTTCATTTCTATTTTTTCTCAGTGGAATTAAGAAAAAATAAAAGAAGAAATATCCAGTATTAATTCTTCCATGAGGAATTTCTTAACCTAAGTCAGAAATGGTTGTTTTCTCTTTTGAGAACTCATTTTTCAAACTCTTACCAATCTTTTGGTCACATAAGGTCATATAATATTCAATTCCTTAACTTTTGCATAGCTACTTACTTACATAGGATATATGCCTATCCAAAATATGCTCCCCAACATTCCATAGGTTTTTCAATGTGTTCTAAGCTGTATCTCAACTATTCCTAAACAAATATCCTGCTTTTTTTTTTTTTTTTTTTTTTTTTGAAACAACAGATTTGTTCTTCAGGCTTTGCTTACATCTAATTGCCACTGGATTGATACTCTATTGACCACCACTGTCAGTATGTTGGAAGCTTGTGACTGTCATATGAGCTGCCATTTATAGAAAGAAGGTTTTTGCTTTGGGAGAAAATACTCATTTTTCTAGGAAAAAGGCAGAGATTTCCAATTTAAAAATATTTTAAAAGTTTAACTGTTACTTTCATAGGCAATTCCACAGAAACGTATAGGGAAGTCCCATTTACTCTTTTTTTTTTTTTTTTTTTTTTTTTTGTATTTTACGGAGGGGTCTACAGGTAGTTAAGAGCCTCAGTACTAGATCAAACTCAGAGTGATACTCCCACTTACAGCTTCCCAAGATCTGGGATTGCAGGCCTGTGTCACTATGCCCAGTCTCAGTGTGCCCTGGAGGTGGGGCCAGCACAGCAGTCTCAGGGATTAACCCCCTGCCCCTGAGCATGCTTTCAGGTGCTTTGATTCTTCGAGCTATTTGTCAAGTCTCCCATTTATTCTTTATTTTGATTTTTTCCATTATAATAATTTATGTAACTTTAAAATAATGGAAAAAGCAAGAAATTGTCATTTGTTCAATGTGTGTATATACATCTACTTAATTTTATCAGAGGTATAGATTCAGTTTATTATGGTAATCAAGATATAACCCTATTATATTACCATAAATAATTACATGTGATTGTCCTTTGTAGATACACTCACCTCCTTCTACATCAATTTCCTTAAGAAAAGGAAATGACTTTTCTGTTTTCATCTCCATAATTTTTATTGTTACATACTATACAAGTAGAATTTTTAGTGTGTGACATTTTTACATTATTTTTCCACACAAAGGCAATGTAATTGAGACACATTAAAACTGGTCTATTTTGTATTTTTGTCTCTTTCTCATTGAGTAATATTCTAAGGTCTGTATTCACCACAGTTTGCTTAGTTGTCAGTTTTCTTACAACCAGTTAATTAAGTTTTAGGTTGAATTATGCCCCCCAAAATAATACCAAGTTTTATACTTTACTACCTCTGAGTGTGTCTTCATTTGGAAAGAGGATCTTTACAAAGATGGCCAAATTAATCTAGTGCTGTTAGTGAAGGCTCTAAGCCAGTATGCTTTGTTTACTTGTGAAAGGGAGAAATTTTGACAGAGATATGCACAGAATAAAGACTATGAAAAGAAACAGAAAGAAATATGAAGTTTGAGGGTTGGAGTGATGCACCTACAAGCCAACAAATCCCCAAAATTACCAATGAATCGCAAAACCTAGGAAGAAAGCATGGGACAGGCTCTCAGCATCAAAGAGCAATCATAATGATGGTTTTATTTTGAAACTCTAGCTTCTAAAACTGTGAAAGAATGTATTTCTTTTGATTTAAGTTAACTGTTTTGTGGTAATTTATTATGAATGACCTTGACAAATAATTAGTACAAGGTGTTTTCACTGTGGGACTTTTAGGTAATAATTGATAAGCAGATATTTGTGTGGACATACAAGCAATTAAATTGGAACATTTCCCCTAAAATTATTGTTCATTTTGATATAATTAAAGTATAGTAAACTTGAAAATACTGTCCCTCTTCCAATGTAGAAATATTCCTAAGTCATTTTTGCCCCAAGATCAGATGTACTTTTCTCCCAATGGTCAAATATAATAATCATTTTTCTGACTATCCAATTTAACTGCTAAATGGTGACAATAATTACCATGATTATGTCCATCAATTTTTGTTGTTACACAACACAAAGTATTTCTTTGAAAGCAGTGGATGGCTTTGCAGGCTTTTCAACATTCATGTTGGGCCAGGGAGATAGCTCAGTGGCATAAATGGCAGTCTGGCAAATATAACATCCTAAGTTCGATCTCCAGGACCAAAAACAAAATCAATATTCAAGTTATCTCACAGAGAATGAAAATAAGGAAGTATGATACTGAGCATCCACAGGTATCTTTCTGGACTATTTGGATTTAGATTAAGTGGGTTTCAAGATTGGCCTTCATAATCACAACAAACATAGTTATTCATTGGACATTTTACTGTTTGGAGTAAGAACTTTTACCATAAATTGAATCCTGAATACCCCTACCAGGTATGGATAATGAAATCTCAATCCTCAGGATGAGCCAAAACAAGGGTTGCCATGGAAACAATCTATGTTGGTTAGCATACTCTGGACAATAGTAGCATTATAGGAAAAGGTTCTATTATTCTAACACAGACAATCTTGGCACAAGACTTGATTTGATGAGCTTTGATGGTTTTGATGTAGGAGTGAATCTATTAGGAATTCCTGAAGTATGCAGTGATCAGAGAGAACATGAGCTTCATGAAAAACTTAGACAACTTAATTGACCTACTTTAAATAATTTAATTGAATTCTTGCTTCTGTCTACTAGATGACCTCCAGCTAATTAATTTTAACAGACTAAAAATGCAACATGCTCTCTTACTTTCTAGGCAACAGTATTTTAAGTATTTTCAAAATGGTTATCTCTGTTAGAAAAAGACTTAAGGAGTACAGTCTCCCGGTTTTTCTCATATATTTAGCCTTACATTTCATTACTTATTTTTATAGATCTTCATTTTTAGTCAGTATGCTCATTATCAACCAGGATTTTCAGTGCCATGGTACATTTCAATGCATTGAAGGAAGGCTCTGAAACTTTCAAGATACCAAGTGATCCAGTTGCATATGAACATTTCCTCAGGAGACTTAAATTTCTTGATTGTATGTAGCAATAATAGCTGTGATAGCATTGCTCCAGTGGTCTCCATCAGAATCACTTAGGAAGCTGATAAAACATTTTAGCTCCAAGAGGTACATACCTAGGTTCACAAAATCAGGATCACTATGGCTGATGCCTAGACATGCATATTTTTAGCAAGGACTTCCAGTGATTCTAATATATCACAAAATTTGAGAACAACAGATTTCATAAACTCATTTCTTCTTCCACCATTTTATGTAAAACACAAATTAGACCTACAAAGGGAATATGGATTTTTCGATGTACAATATAAATAAAGCAATGCTGAGAAGAAAAATACAGTCCTTTGAACTTCTAAAAGTGTTTTCTGCTTTAAAATTACTTTATTTCATGCAGTTATGTTTAATATATAACACCAGTTCAACTAGACTTTAGTGTCTCTAAGCCTCAAATAAATCAAGCTTGGTTATGAAGACACCAACTTTTGATAATACCAAAGCTTTAATGAAATGGAAGTGAAAACTTACATTAAAGTGCTTCAACACTAAACAAAGTTAAGGAGTTTGGCTTGTGAAGGCCAAAGTGTCTTAGAGTTTTCCTCCAGATAACCCCTGAAGCCACAAGCCAGTTAATGGCTCTGATGGTTAATTGAGCTAAAAATAAAATACAAATTGTGCTTGAGGTTCCTTTTCTCCCCTTTTATTTATGCAGTACTTGATTAAAAGATACATTTCAGGAAGAATCAGATTAGATCTGCGTAGGATTAGATGAAAATGAATAAGAAATTTTTTATTCCTCCTGCAGCTTTCCAGCTTCCTCTGTAGAAGATAATCTCCCAGGGCTTGAGCACTGAGCTCAGATTCTTTCAAAATTTTGAGTGGGTTCAGACATTTTTGAGATGGGCCTTTTCATCCGTGTCAGAAGAACAGTTTAGTTCGTTGGTTCCTCTCCAAGTTAAAGGCAGATTTTTTGAGGCCATTTTAATTTTATCATTCTGAAAATTCAATCAGCAGTAAAAGAGACAGAGAGAGAGAGACAGAGAGAGAGAGAGAGATTGACAGAGACAGAGACATACAGACAGAGACAGAGAGACACAGAATTTTCCATCAATGAGGACACACACGCACACACACACACACACACGCACACACACACACAAATACACATAATTGTTGGGTAAAACAAAATTATTTATAGTGTTATACAGCAAACTCAATAGTAATTTACAGTGACTATGGCTTAATAAAAATGTACATCAGTGAATAATCTTCTGGGAGTTGAGGAAATAGGGTAAAAAAATGTGAGGGACCAGACACTGTTGATACAGAAAATAAGTGAGGCAATGAGCAAAAATGATTCCTGGAACTTCAAGCATCATTCAACCACAGACAAAGAGGCTTTCTTCATTTTTCAAATTGACATTTGTTTTAAGAGCTGTTCAGGAAAATTGTGGCCTTAAAAAGGAGAAAATGTTCTAATTTGGTGTCTTCTTACAATTATACCAACTCTGCCCATTTTTCTAAGTCTGTGTCTCATTTCCTTAAGGAACTCTTCAATCCTTTCTCAATGTGGGGAGAGTTGATAATAGAATCAGGCACTAATAAACCTCATATTTTGCTTGCATATTCTGTTATTTTTTCTGCATTTAGGACAGGGTCGACAGGATCTCATTACACAAATTGGACTCATAGTGATTCTTCTGTTTTCAGTCTCCCAGGTGCTGGGATTACAGGAGCACACCACCATGCTCAGTCTGAGTCGCTGTCTTATTGTGCCCCAGGGGTGGGGCCAGCACAGCACACCAGGGATTGAACCCTGTCCTCTGTACTCTGCCTAAACAGTCACTTTAGTCTGCTAAGCTATCAGACTGGCCCCACTTGCACATTTTTCAGAGACATATCTATGAAGGTCATCGTTTTGGCATTGCTTTTCAATGCTTCCAAGGAAGTGAAGACTACTGACAAGATTCTCTAAAGAGCTTTAGTAGTGAGGAACAAAAATCTTCCCATGTATTTTGGCATTTACTATAAACTGTTGCTTCTGCTTGTCTGTGAAGTAGACAGGGCTGTGAACTCTGAATTTTGTTGAAAAGGACATTGACGAAGAATACAGGAAGCTAAGGTCAATCTTTGACTGTTCCATAGGCCTCAATACAGGATATGTATCCTTTTCAGATTCACATTACCTTCATAGAGTATATTTAGCCTTTTCTATCAGAGCAATCAAATATTACAGTCTCCTGAGAGGTATGCAATCTCCAATGATTGGATATTTCTCTGCCAAAATACCTGGCTTCAATTAAATTTTCTTATGTATTCATTAAATATGTTTTTGATATCCTTTTCCTTTTTACCTCACACTACTTTTCTTGTTTGGAAGCTCCACACCCTTCATCTTATCATTTCCATGTCCTTCTCAAAGCCAATTGTAATCGTTTTTTTATCTGTATATTTATGGCTGGCTTCCTCAAATAGACTACAAGTTTCTGAATACAGGGAGAAGATTCTACACAGATGTAAAATTTCTTTATTATTGTTAGGCATGGAAATTCTTTTATGTCTATTTTCAAAGACAGTTTTAATAATGGAAAGCTTATTAATATGATGTACATATTACCTGGGTATTGGTATTGAATACTTCATTTATGATCTGTATAAATTTAAACATTATAAATAATCAGTTCAAACTCAGCATTTTAGATATTTATTTATTCGGTACAAGGTCTTGCTACACAGAGAAGAGTCATAGTAGTCCTACTGTCTCAGGCTCCCTAGAACTGGGATTACTGGTATGCACCACCACAACTGGTTTTGTGGCCAGCACAGTTTTGGGCCAGCACTGTATGCAGTACCAGAGTTCAAATCCAGGTCCTTGTGCTTACCAAGCAGGCGCTTAGACCATCTAGCTATCTCCTCAGCCCTAAACTCAGCTTGTAAATGGACTTGTAAAGTGGAGGTAAAAATTTGTACCTCACCAACAAATTGCTAAAGGGATGAAATGACATAAAAGTAGATTTTTGTAAGTTTTCATACATTTTCAAAATCTAAAACATTATTAAATATTATGATTCAAATATGAATCTTCCCCACCATAACAAATAAATTATGATGGCTAGGTTGAATTGTTCATGATCTATTTACAAAGCAAGCCTAAATATATGTTATCCACACAATCCTTGTTCAAACATGAACACAAATGGGTTTAATAAAAAGATTGTAATAGGATCTACCTCACAAATACTAATGAAAATACTTTTAGAGTGAAGAGAGAAAAACTCCCCACAAAGTGACAAGAAGATAAGCCTTATGGAAAATGCCACTTTATTTGGTCCTTGAGAAATGAATTTTAAGACTTAGAGAGTCAGAGGTAAAAAAATAAAATAAGTGAAGCATAAGGGCTGATCTGAATATTGCAGTATTACTTTAGCAGTACTATCCTACAGTTAAGTACTGAGAGATACAGTTGGGAGGATAGATCATTATTAATTTTGGAAGAACTTAAGGTGGCAAGAAGTTTGGGGCTTTTATGTAATGGTGCTGAGATCAAATTCAAAGCCTTTGACGAAGTGAGTAATATGATAAGTGAAATTTCATGGTTAGTTATATAGAAAGATGTGACTAGAAGTTGGGAAGCTGTTTAAATGACTGAAAGAACTGATAAAATGTCTATATTAGAAAATTAGACAAATGCAAATTAAGCAAGTGGACTCATGTTATGATATCATAATGAAATTGGAGAATCTACAGGACTTGGTAACTGGTATGAATTGTGAAAAGATATCTGATTATGAACTTTTTAGCCTAGGAGTTGATACTAATGTTAATGCCCTTAGTGATAAATATGGATAGAGAAGAAGTTTTCAGGTGAGAATAAGACCCAGTATAATCCATCCCATTTTGCTTTTTATTTGCCTATTAATTTAATTATTGGTAAAATTGAGGTATATATAATGATCATATTCATTATAGGGCATTTGTAACTGTACATAATATAACTTGATTTGTCTGTTTTTCCTCCTATTCCCTGCCCCTCCTTTCAAATCCTCCTCTTCTCCTTATTTATAAAGCTTATTTTTCATTTTGTTTTATTTTTTCATTTTTTTCTTCCATTATCCTCCCTTTTATTTACCTATAAAACTTTCAAGTTGATAGTTATTTATGGCTCTTTACTATTCCAATGTGCAAAATAATCACATCTTTTCATCCATTCATCACTTGATGGGTATTTAGGTTCTTTCCAAAATTCAGCTATTACAAAATGGGCTCTTTTAAACATAACTGGATGTACATCACAGTGCTACGATGTTTCTACAATTTTAGGAAAATATCAGTAAGAGGAATATCTGGGTCAAATTAGATTTCTAGTTCTAGATTTTTGCAGATTCTCCACACTGATTTGAAAACAATCTTTAAAGGGAAGTTTACAGTGCTGAATTTTCATATCAGGATGACAGAATCTGCTCAAATAAATAACCAAATATTGCAGCTCAATCTTCAAGTAAAGAGTAAGTCAAGCCCAACACATACAAGGGAGAGTTTTATAAGTATCAGAGTGGAAATGAATGCCATTAAGACTATGAAAATAATACTGATATGTTATGGACCTAGTATGAATTGTTGAATAATTATGATGATCACCTATTTTGACTGAGACCCTTAAAACAACAGCTTATCTTTCCAATGACCACTTCCACCTCCTTCCCACTCCATCCTTTCTTTTCACCTTTCCTACCCACACAATGGAGCCTCCAATCAACTCCTTGTATGTCACTAAACCTGCCCTAAAACTCCAAACCTAGCAAAAGTCCATAAAGTCTCAGGCTTCTTGTTCCAGGTCAGATGACCTGACTATCTCCCTGCCCTTGTTCCTCTCCATGTGTTTAGAGTTAATAAAGGCTTTCCCCCCCATGATTTCTGCTTGTCTGCCACATCACCCCCCACCACCACTGCCACCATGGCTGTTACCTCCAAAACCTATCAATACAAAGAATAAATGAATTAAATATTTGGTTCTTTGAAAAATTAAATGAAATTGAAAAAAAAACATAGCCAACCTTATCTAAGAAAGATGCAAATCCTTACAGTTAAAAATGAAAACGTGCAAAATTATTAGGTGTAGATTCAGAAGATGTTTAATACTTACTTTGAGCATTTTATTCCAATAGTGACATAGGGAGCAAAAAATGATGTTGGCTGTATGACCTTGAAATAATATAAGGGAAAAAGGATCTCCCAGTCTGAAAAGCACTTGGGACAAGTTTGTATTAGCTAAAACTGAAGAATGAATTTTAAGAACAAATGGAGTTTATGAGCAGGATATATTTACTGAGGGAAAGAAAGATCCTGTTCTGGAGAGGGACAGGAGGGGGACCCAAGAGGGTATTCCCAGGGAAGCTGTCTTTTCCAGAGACTTTTATAGAGCAAAACCATGTGGTGAGGCTGGTCTAATGTGGTCAAGAAGACATCCCATCTTGTCTCCTTTAGGGCCTGGCACTGTCTCACTGCCTATAATATTGCTATCTAATTCAGCTGCCTACAACAATGGGACGAGCTCGCTAAGGTGGGCATGAGGTGAGACATGGTCCCACCTTTATGGTCAATGAATGAGATTACAAGCACCATTACTCAGGTAAAATTGGTTAAATCCAGTACGTAATGGGGAAGCAAGTCACTTAGCAAGTAGGCATGAATAAAGGATAAGGTCTCTTTCTGTCGGAGGTTGGGTTAGTGACTCATTTGGGCTCTTTCAAAGTGATTGATACCTATTTAGAATATCAATTCCTGATGACCATCTCTAGGGAATGTGTGACTGTATTTGTTTCCTGTTTTGTCTAGAAATCTGGGAGTGTCTGTCTCTTCCAAGTTGTAAAGTCACCTTGTGTTTCATATTGTTTCCTTGAGGGCCTGGTCCTGATAGACTTGCCTCCAGGATAATCTGGAGAGTATGGTTTCCTTTCAATTTCCTTAGAATGGTTGAGAAGTAATTGCTTTGGATTTTCTCTAAAATTCGTTTTTTAGAAGAATATATTTATTGGGGGAAAATATTTCTGTCCAAGAGGGATAGAAGGGGGGCCCCAGAGTGAGTGATTCCCCAGGAAGCTGTCTTACCATAACAGCATAACAAAGACCTAACCAAAAAGTGACCTATGGGCCAATCTCACTAATGAACATACATGTAAAAATCCTCAAGAGATTACTAAAAAATAGAACACAGCAAATCAACAGGATTATATATATCATGACCAAGTAAGAATTATCCCAGGAATTCAGGAATGCTTCAACACACACAAATCAAAAAATATAATACACCACATCAGCAGAGCTAAAGATAAAATCACATGTACATCTTGACAGATACAGAAAGAGCTTTAACAAATTCCAACACTCATTCTTGATAAAGTCCATATAAAAATTGAAATAGGCATAAAATCTAGCAAAGTTATCTCTGACAATCTGATAAAAGGCATCTATGACAAAGTAATAGCCAGCATTACATTATGTTTTGTCTTGTTTCTGTGGTACTAGGGAATGAACTCAAGATCTTGCACTTGCAAGGCAAGTGTTTATGCTACTGAGCTGTCTCCCCAGTGTGCCAGCATGACATTAAATGGACAAAACCTAAAAGCTTTCACTCTAAAATCAATGATGGCTATTATCATTCATATTCAATATAGTTCTTGAAATGTTAGTCAGAAGAATTATTCAAGAAAGTGAAATAAAAGAGGAAGGGAAAAGTTAAATTATTAATTTCAGATGATACAACACACTACATAGAAGACCCCACAATACCAACAAAATACCTCTAGATTTAGTAACAAAATTCAGTAGCAAAACTGGATACTAAATCAACATTAAAAAATTATTTGCATTCCTGTACATAAATAACAAACAGCAAATTCATTGAGGAATAAATTAGGGAACCAATACCTTTCAAAATAACATTAAAAAATGAAAATACTTAGGATTGAGTCTAACAGAGAAACAAGAACACCTATATATTATAAATCACAATACTCTGAAAAGGGAGGCTGAAGAAGATATCAGAAAATGGAAAGATTTTCCATTGTCTAGAATAGGAAAAACAAACATAGTGAAAATGGTCATATTCCCAAAACTATTATAGAGGTATAATACAAACACAATAAAAATATCATTAACATATTTCACAGAATGAAAGAAAACAATCCTAGAATTCATTTGGTTTCAGAAGATACCTGAAATAGGAAAAGCAATTTTGAGAAGCAAATGCAAGTCAGGGGCATCAAAATCCCTGACTTGACCTTATACTGCAGAGCTATTGCAATAAATCCAGTGTGGCACTGGCAAAAAAAACAGATTTGAGGATCAGTGGAATAGATTAGAAGATACAGAAACTACTACAAACACACTGAGCCAACTTGTCTTTGACAGTGCAGCCAAACACATTCACTGGAAGAAAGATAAGCTCCTTAATAAATAGTCCTGGAAAAACTGGCTTTTTACATGTCAAAGACTAACACTAGATCCATGTCTATCACCAGGCCTTAAGTAAAATCAAGTTGAATCAAACATCTAAATATTAAATTAGAAACAGTAAATCTGCTGAAAGAGAAAATATGCAAAACACTTGAAGACATAAATGTAGGAAAAGACTTTATTTTTTAATTTTATTGAGAAAAAATAGCAATGAGACAGTTTCAAGACCAATTAGTAAGACAGTTTTAATAATTAATACATTGCATATTGTTGTCTTCATAGTGGCTATTCATAGTACAAGATGTAGACATCATATTTTGTCCAAATAGTATTAATACAAATTTTTCTTCTCACTGAATTAAATGAAAGCAGCTGTATATCTATCTTAACTATTTTGTATATACAGATACAAAATGGTCCTTCATTTGTATCCCTTTTTTTGTTTAGTTTTGTCAGATATGGGAATTTCAATTCCATTTAAATACTGGAAGTGTGTGAATTCAGCAAAATAATACAATATAGTCCAGTAGTCCATAATAGTAGCGGGTTATCTGTAGGACTGGGAATGTCAGAAGTTGTTGACTTGAGACTTTTTATATGACTTTACTTTTGTATACCTCGTTTTTATACTTTTCTGCTGGATGGTTAAGACCAAGATAAAGCAAGATCTACATAACAAGGAAGAGAATACATAAGTAGAACAGAGATTGTACTAGAAATTCTACAAACACTAGAAATTCTACAAAGAACCAGCAACTGGGATCTCATCTTATTGAAAAGTTTTTGTCCATCAAAATAATTCACCAGAAAAGACAAGCCATACAGTCGGAAAACTTTTAGCCATTTGCTTATCATAGGACTAATATGTAGAATATATAAACAACTGATGAAAACTTGTCAACTAAATTCAAATATCTAATCCAAAAATGGGATGTCTTTGATTACTTTGTGTGAAATTTCTTTATTTTTTCTTTTTTGTGGTACTGGAGATTGAACTCAGGACCCTTTGTTAGCCAGGAAAGTACTTATTCTACTGAACTATCTCCCTAGTCCTTTGTTTGAAATGTCTGTAACCAAGACATTTTAAGCCACCCAATCTTTCTTTTTTTCTTACCTGATTGAGAACAATACAATGTGAGTCACACATTATGGTTGCTTTCCATGAGCAAAAGCCCCTCCCTGAAAAGCTCAATTTCTGTCTCCAACTGTAGCTTATAAATGTTTCTCTCCACAGATGGTACATGACCATCTCCATGTCAGACATGACTCTGAATTCATTAGCAACACAACAAGATTTATCAATCTGCAAAGTGAAGTGAGGATTTTCCACAGAACTTGCCAAAATTTGAGGTGTGCTCTCCTACATGGACCTGGTGATGACCTATAGAGTTAAATCTAATAACATCTGGAGAATGGATGTCCCCAAGTCAAATCCTGGAGACAACGACTTAAAGATCTATGGATCTTTCTCCAGATGTGCTTCAATTACAG
Source organism: Ctenomys sociabilis (assembly GCA_004027165.1). Classification (NCBI taxonomy): domain Eukaryota; kingdom Metazoa; phylum Chordata; class Mammalia; order Rodentia; family Ctenomyidae; genus Ctenomys; species Ctenomys sociabilis. Next base: position 14,893 of record PVKA01035948.1, read on the forward strand.
CTTCTCAACTTTTCTTTTTTCTATGATGATGGGGAATATGATACTCATTCATATGTCTTTGAACATTCTAAGGATTCTCTCTGCTATTGCATTCCAAATCCTCACCCAACCTCAAACTCTAACAATATCAAATGTGTGTACAAAACATACGTACCTATAAACATAAATCACATTCAAAACAAAATGAAGTATGAATATTAATCCAAACAAAATTTTAATTCCATACTGGCTTATTATTTCCTACAAGTTTTAGTCATAATCATCAGAAATCTGCTTTACAAACTTCCAGTGGTTTGTTGTTTACTATATTCTACAACAATTAGTATCACAGCTACCCAGTATATAAACACTTGCACTACACACCAACTCTGAAACTATCTTTACCAAATCAAATTTTACCCCTAGTTCATAAGAGGCATTTGTTCAAGTCAAAAGTGAGAATGTTTAAGTCAAAGGGGGAATGCTGCATTTAGTTGTTCCAAATACTGATTGCTAGAAAACTGTTAGGTCATCTGTAACTTTTATTAACTACACTGGCCTAAATGTAAAACCTGTAACCAAGAAATTTTAAGTCACCCAATCTTTCTTCTCTCCCTGCCTCATTAGGCACAACATTTCATTGTGACTCATACACCATTTGATTAACTTGGAGTAGATTTGTGACCTTTGAGAAGAAACTTCTTAATTCTTTGTCTCCAAGAGCCTTTAGCATAGGGAAATAAACAATTAAAACATTAAACTATGTTGCCACTGTTACTTTTAAAATAAGCTTAAAATTTTAAATAAAGGAATATGGAGTAGAAATCTAATATTTCCACTGTGCAAAATTCAGAGCTCATGAAAATATATAAAGAAAAAATATAGCTTAGAATCATGGAATGAAAAAAGCAACATAGGAAAGGCAAGACTCATGGAGTAATATACAGGTGAGTTTCTTAGGTTAACTTTTTGAGACATAAATCCCACACTAGATGCATAAAGAAGTACATAATCTTGAAAAGTAGGTAGACTCAGAGAAGGACTAAAAAATGATTTCTATTCTAGCTAAAGTATTAGAAAAATGGTAACCTAACAAGATTAAAATTTAAGATAACACCTACTTTCTCATCACAACTATAGATCACTATGTTTGTGAAATCTGAAAGGAAAGCATAAAACTGTTTCCACCAGGCTACCACAAGTATCTTAAGCATCACTGTCAAGGATATATCAGTAAATTTTGTGGGGAACTACATATTTCCCCACCCTTAGACAGTATTGACAACCCAATCCAAATGTCAAGAAGACCATATAGGAAACCTGAATTCCCCTTTCTTGAAAATAGTCATACAGCATTCTTTTCTTGTTAAGATTGTATCAGAGGGTCAAGATATTCAGCAATGCCTAACAATAATGAATTCAACTCTACTACAGTGTCAGTGAAGGGTATCTAATGAGAAGCAACAAGGCACTTCTACCCCTTCCAGGCAGAGATTCTCAGTGGAGGCCTAGTGGGGGGCCAGAACTCTCTCTACTAAGCAATAACAAAACATTCCCCAGCTACTAATATCTATCAGTGGAATCTCATTCCCATTTATACTCCCAAACGGCAGTAATGAAATAATATACAATTTTGCCTCTTCTAGATTAGTGTGAAAGGGAATCAGCTAAAACAGAGTAAGATTAAGAACTTCATGACAAAATTTTGAAAATGTGAAGGTTTAAAAAGCTTACTAAAAATATCAAGGAACATTAAGATCTCAAAGAAAAAAAACACTCAATAGGTTCTAAAACTGAGATGAGAGCAATACTAGAATTATCTGACAAAGATGAAATCAGCCATTCCAAAAATATTTCAGTGAGAAATTACAAAAACAGAAAAAAATTCAGCAAATAGTATACATAAAAGACAGAAGTGATAAAGAAAAGTCAAATATAAAGTTTACACTACCAATATTCAAAGACCCAATCCAAAGATGAGCACCTGAGATGAATATATACTTCTCAGAGAAAGAAATACAAACAGCAAATAAATGTATGAAATGGTGTTCAGGACAGTGATATAGCTCAGAGTACTAAGCGCTTGCTTAAGTAAGTGCAGGGCCAGAGTGCAGTCCTTGGCACTATATGCTGCACCAGCTCCTCCCCCAGGAGCGCTGAGCAGGTGATGGAGTCCAGGCGTGGTGGCACACACCTGTAATCCCAGCACTAAGGAAGCAAAAATCAGGAGGATTATTAGGAGTCCAAGCTGCATAGTGAGACCCTGAACAAAAACAAAAGAAAAAAAAACAAAACTAAACTAAACTAAAAAAAGAAAAATTTCCACAGCACAGGTAATTCAAGAAATGCAAATTAAAACAATGAGATTCCATCTTATGTTTCATAAAGATGTCAAATAATAACAAATGTTGGAGAGGATGGGGAGGAAATGAACACTTCTGCTCTGTTGGTGAATGTGTAGACTGGTTCAACCTCTATGGAAACCAGGGGAAGATGCTTCAAAAAACTAGCTTTAAAAGTTCTATTTAATCCAGCTCTTCCTGTTCTGTGTACTTTTCCAAAATAACTGAAAACATCATACCACAGTGATATATGGGCACCCATGTTTATAACAGCACAATTTGTTACAGCTAAACCTTGGAAACAAATCAAATGCCCATCATCTGAGGAATGGATAAAAAAGACACTTTTTTTATACAATGCAGTATTACTCATATAAAGAAAGAGAAACTTGAGGCTTTTATAGATAATGGGTGAAACTAGAGGTTATACTCGTAAGTGAAATAAACCAGACCCACATGTGTAAACATTGTATTGTCATCTTAATGCAAGAACCCAAAGGAATAAATAAAATCTGAAAGGTGAATTAGATATACCAAAATGGAAAGAAACTGAACATAAGGAATAAACAATTGAAATGAGGCAAAGGAAAAAAGATAGCGAAAAAAGGAAGGGGGAAATCATAGAAGAGTATACATAGGATAGCCAAGAAGATTATACTACTAATTCCTATCAGGTTTTTGAAGGTAGCAGTTAATGTTTAAATTTTTACTTTACCCAATTTTGTATGCCAATAATCTAATGTAAGCATCTATTTTGAACAGAGCCATATGCAATATGACAACCACTGTTGAATACCTTTTATCTTGTATTTTTCACACATATGTCATTTCTAATGTTTTATTTATACTCTGTTCAAAATAAACTAAAAATAAAAATAAAAGTAAAAGAACAAAATAAGGTTTATGGAAAGGAAGAGATATTGTTTATTTGATTAATCAATCTTGTATGACTACATCTGGTAATCTGCAAGACAAATTTGATTATAATAATATGTAATATAATCAGCATTTTTAGTTCTTTATTCTTGTTTTGAAATCATGCACCATTTTTATTGTTTTATGTTACGTTCTGTATTTTTTCCTATTTGTTTTTCTTTTTTTCCTCTTTAAGAAATATAGGGGCCAGGGAGATGGCTCAGTGGAATATGTGTTTCCTTCGCAAGGGCAAGGGCCTGAGTTCAACCCTTGGTTCTGCAAAAAATAAATAAATAAATAAAATAAAAATAAAAAGTTTAATGCTGAATTATACAACAACCAAAATAAGTATAAAGTGCCTTGGCTAAACAGCACAATAGAACAGACAGATGAATGAAGTTGAATATACAAAGATATAAATTACTTTATCTGGAGAAATTTTACTCAAAAATGAAGAAAAAAGCTTTCTGGGTATAAATAACTGTAACAAACACGTAACATTCATGTAGTCAGAGTCCCAAAGGAGGGACATAATGGTGAAGCAGAAGAATAATTGAAAAAACAATGGTTGAAAATTTGAGAATGGACCAAAAGACATAAATCTACAGATAAAAGGAATTGAGAAAATCTCAAGTAAATTATAATCATATAAATCTATACCAAGACTCAGTCACATTTCTTAAAGAAGAAATAATTAAAACAGTGAAAGAAAATATACAACATATTTATAGGTAAAAAATAATTCAAATAATAGTATATTACTCACTAACACACAAATGCTACAAGAAATGGGCACAATATCTTGAAAGAGGTGAAGAAAACAGCCATTAACCCAGAATTTCATATTCAGTATTTGTATGTTTAATAATGAACAGAAAACTGAAAAATTCTGAGATGAAAGATGACTTATAGAATATATTATCAGCCCAGCTCTAAAAGAATGTTTAAAGTTCTCTAAATGGAAAAGAAGTAATCCCAGCACTCAGGAGGGTGAGGCAGGAGGATTGTTGTGAGTTCGAGACCAGCCTGAGCTACAAAGTGAGCTTAAGGCTAGCCTGAACTGCATAGTGAGACCCTGTCTCAAAAAGACAAAAAAAAAAATAAAAAATAAAAATAAATAAACGGAAAAGAAATGATCGTAAATAGTATCTCAGAATAACAAGGAGAATGAAGATATCAATAAAAATGAATAATAAACTAACCTATCATATTCTTCCAATCAAAAATGTTTTATATTTTAAACAAAATTATTCTTATTGGTTGATTATAGTTTTGCCCCACTTCACACCCATCCTATGATTTTTTCACTGGATCAACATTACCTTAAGGATTTTGGATGATTATAGTCCTCTTCTACCTTGAGCCCACCTCACCTTGTGACTTTGCTCAATAAAACAACCTTGAGAAGTAGAGTTGATGTGCAACCCACTTTCTGAACCTGATTTTCTCCTTGCATAGATTTCTTTCTCTCAATAAATTATTAAGAGAATAATTAAATTATTTTATGCCTAAAAAGTACATCATCTGATATGACTTTATATAGTTATCAATAATGCAAAAGAAATATTACAGTGATTATGTTAAAAATGGGGTGGCAAAAAAGGGGTGACCAAATTGCTAAAATGACAGTCTTGTAATATGTTACAGAGAAAGAGAATATAGTTGACAGAGAAAGAAACACAGAAAGATAATAGAATGAAAATAAAGCAGTAAATTGAAATCCTAATGCTATAATAATTACATTAAATATAAATGTATAAAATAGATCATTAAAACAATAGTCATCATGAAAGTGTACCCCAAAATATGACCCAAATATTTCTGTCATGAACAAACTCACATATCGTATAATGATGTGAGCAGTAGGAAAGTTAAGAGAATATAAGAAATATTATGTACAGATTAATGGAAAGAAAAAAGGTGACTATATTTATATCTGAGTAAGTAGGTTAATGAAAAAGAAAATTGAGATATAAAATTATATATAATGATAACTCAGTGCTCAACAATCTAAAATTCTTATGCTAAGGGCTAGAGATAATAGCTCAGGGGCCCAGTTCCTGACTGGCAAGCGTGAGGTTGTGAGTTCAATTCCCAGTCCTACACATACAAAAAAAGAAATTGCTTAAAATACATATGCTAAAAAGTGGAACTGCAACATGTGAAACAAAACGAGGGACAATTGAAAGAATGTAGGTAAAAATCAAAACTACGCTTGGAATTTCAATAACCATTTTTCCAACTGAAAAGATAATTAGACAGAAAATCAGCTAAAATAAGAATTGAGAGGAGAAAAATCATAAAAATTTGAATTCTAAGAAATATACTTTAAATAACATGAAAAAGGGGAAGTCTCAAGAGGACCAATACATTGGATTGAATCAAAATTAGAATCAAAAAGATAAAAATCCTTAAAAAAATCACCATTAGAATTAATAAATCAGTTCAGCATGGTTTAGGGATACAATATCAACATAACAACATTTATTATATACCTTAATATCAGCCAATGAAGATGTGGGCATTGAAACTAAAAGAATATCAATCACAGGTGCCTTTCAAATGATGATTGGATAAAAACTCATGTGATATATATATATATATATATATATATATATATATATATATATATATATCAGATTATTATTGTGTCACAAAGGAGAATTAAATCGTGCCATTTGCAGGAAAATGGGTGAACTGGAGGCCATCATATTAAGCAAAATAAGTCATATATAGCAATGCAAATATCATATATTTTGATGCCCATATGCATTCTAAAATATGAACTTGTAATATAGACTATTAAGAAGAATAAGAGAATGACAGGAAAAGAAGAGGGAAGAAAGCAATATTGCTGAAACACAAATCATCAAAATATGTTATACACATATATGAACACACCAAGATAAGTTTATCTTGCTGGATAAAATTTATGAGAAATATTGAAATAATTTGTTACATGGTTAACAACATATTTCAAAATTAGTAATTTTGGACAACAGAAATGAAAATGATTTAAAGTAACGTAGCGTTACACTAAGTTCATAAGTTGGAAGATTCAGCCCAGAGAGGATACTTTTGGACAAACTTATCTGTAAATTTATTGCAATTCCTATCAAACTTTCAACAAGACATAGGATTGTTTTAAGTTTGAAATTTGCATACACTACCAAAGTAATAAGAATAGCTAAACTATTTTTGAAATGATGGTATAAGATAAAACAATAATTTCAAAACTTGTATAGCTACAGTAATCAAGATTGCATGCTGTTGATGATGGTATAGACACTTAGATGAACTGAATAGAACAAAAAACAGACCCATACAGGTAAAATCAATCGATCTTTGATAGAGTACTAAAATCTATTCAATGAAGGAGATATAGTCCTTTCAATACATGGTACAGGAAAAATTTGACCTTAATAGGCATAAAAACAGAATTTCAAATCCTCATACCTCATAGGAAATTAATTTGAAATTGATTTCAGACATTTACTAGGCAGATTTTTGTTGCAGGAACATAATACTTGGCATCTGAAGCATAAAGGAAGAGAAATTAATTTTGTTCAGAGTTTCAATGAACTCAGTACAGAGAACTTGGCTTCAAGGAAGGAATACTGTGGCAGGAACACATGGGTCTCTCAGTTCTTAGTGGCTGGGAAGCATGGCAGGGGAAAAACTGTGTAATAAGTAAAATACCATGGAGAAGAACAGCATCCAAATTTCTATGACCCATTAAGATACACTCATAAATGTGCTTTACTGCTCCACTATACATCTTACCAGCCATTTAAATTGACAACCCAGTTTAACTGTTGCAGTTAACTGCTTTAAATATAAAACATAAAACAAAAAGTTAAAAGTAACCATAGGGAAAAAATCCTCTGCGATAGGGGACTGCTGAGGACACAAAACATAAAATCGTAGTTTGCAAAGGAAAAATCTAAATTGAATTTCATCAAGATTAAAAGCCAGCTAAAGGCTGGTGAGGTAGCCCAGTGGCCTAAGCACTTGCTTTGGTAAGCACATGGGCCAGGGCTTGATCCCTGGAACCGTATACTGCACCAGCCCCTCCCCC
>PVKA01035949.1:0-22219 GCA_004027165.1 Ctenomys sociabilis
TCTCCTTGCTCTGTGCTGTGCTCACTCTGCCATCCAGGACTAGCCTGGAACAGTAGGGAGCAGACAAGGGCTGCCAGGACCTTAAAATCCAACATCCCTGCTGGCCCAGTACCTGACTGGATCCTGTGCCTGCCTGGGGTCCTGTGCCTGCCTGGGGTCCTGTGCCTGCCTGGCCCCTTTGGTTTGTTTGGTTTTCTTTGTCTTTTTTTTTTTTTTTTTGGTGGAACTGGGGATTCAACTCAGGCCTTTGTGCTTACCAGGGAAGCACTTATTCCACTGAGCCATCTCCCCACCGCAGCCCCTTCTGTTTGTGCTGAGGTCCTAGCCCTGGGCTGCTAGGGTTCTCTGAACCTGGAAGGTGGCCTCCTGCCAGAGTCCACTGAAACCCCTAGCTCCAATGGCTGGGACCACCAAGGGACTCATCCTGTACCATGTCTGTGCACACTAGCACCAGCTTTTTCAGGAGCTCTCCCAGGATCAGAGACACTGGGTTATCCAGTGTCCCTCACCCAGCCCTCAGGGGAGTCTCCCAAAGCTATGAAGGGTGAGACCAACACTAGGGACACCAGGTCTCCCTGCAAACAGACACCTTGCCAAACGGACTGGGCCCAACATTCTGGGGGGTGAACCCCAGGCCCCTCTTTCAGGTCACCTGCTGGTCACCTGCCTCCATTTTGGCACGTCTGTGGGCTCTAGAGGAAGGGGCCATTGGGCTGGGCTTCACAAGAGGAGCCACAAAGGCCAGTCCTGCCCAAGGCGCTACAAGCTTCCAGGGGTCCACTGTGCCCTGGGAGGCACCCAAACCAGGCGGGCTGAGGCCAGATCCACACGGCCCAACCTGCCCACAAGGCAGCTCCCTCCTGACAAAGGCACCCCCTGTGCCAGGTGCCAGAGTTTCTGCCAGGAACATGAGCTCATTTTGCCCCCTCAGGCAGAGCGGGTGAGGCCATTCCCCAACCAAAGGCCATGTGACTTCTCTGGGGTCACAAAGCCATCACTGCATCTCCCCACCCTATCCTACTCCTTTCCCCCTGCTTCCTGGAACACAGGCGGGGGTGGTCCCCACATGAGCAATGATTCTCTAGCCAGCTCTGACTGGCACTGTGGGTAATCTAGGCATCCTTTGAGCATAGGGAGCAGGTTTAGGGCACCAGAGGACATGGGGGCAGGACATGGCAGGGGACACTAGAGTCAGGGACTTCAATGTCAGGCCCGTGAGATCGAGGCCTTCCCAGCCCAGAGTGGCCACCCCAGGCCTGGGGCCATTGTGTGTTGTTGTTTCTCTGGTGCCTGCTAGCCAGGCAGGAAATGCTGGGGCTCTCCCTTTGGGCCTCGAGCCAGGCCTTCTCTATATTTCTGGGAACCCCCCTCCCCAAGCACCCAGGAAAGCAGGAATGTACTGTTGCCCCAGTTCAGGCTTGCCTCTGGCTGCCCCACCAGGGCCAGCTGACATGCCCCCTCCTCAAGCTGGGTATGGAGGGTAATGATGCAGAGGGACCCCAACCCCAACCAGAGCTTCCTGCCTCTTCAGGGCCTGGCACTGGTCTCCCTCTTTTCACTGCCCCTTGACTCCCACTATGGGAGACAGTCCCTTTAGATCAGTGTCTTTCTTGGGGATGAAACCTGCCACCCTGCAGGAATAGTCGTCTCTGAGCTAAGCCCTCCTGCAGTCACTTTGGACTTGTGCCTACCAGCCCAAGAGCCCCTCCCAGGAAGCACAGGGCTCAGAGTGCAGTGCCCTTCCTGCCAGGAACCTGTGGCTCCTCCCAGCCGAGATACACACTGTCCCGGGAGAGAGGGACTCTGCTCAGGAAGCCTCATGGTTGAACCTGGACTTGGGACAGACAGGAAGTCCGTGTGCCAGCTTCAGCCCCCAGCCATGGGACCCGGGAGAAGCAGCAGGCTGCAAGAGGACATCAGGGTGGCCAACAGGGACTCTAGGCCTGTTTTGTATGTGGTGCCATTTTAGGGAGGCATGTGGCGAGACCTAGGGTTAGCAGCTGTCAGGGCTCCAGGCCTCCAAATGCCTGGCACATTCCAGCCTGGGCCACACAAATGAGGGACCCTGTACCACCCTGACCCAGGGGAGGGGTTCCCGGTGGAATCTACTGTCCAGTACTGGCCACTAGGGGCCTCATCCTGCCTGAGGCAGCCTGGCCCAGGAGTCTTCCTTCTGCTGCTAATGTGGCTGGTGAGGGTCGGTCTCAGTTCTGAGGCTGGGGAACAGGACAGCCCATGACACTGGGGCCTATATTGCCTGTCCCCATCTAGGGTGTGCCCATAGGCTGGCGAGGATACAGGATGGAGAAGTACAGAGGAGCCACTCTCTCTGAGGCTCTTGTGACATAGGGGACAGGAGTGTGAGGAGATCTGGGATCACTGTGGCTCCTCCATTGCCACCCCAGACCAGAGAGGCCAACAGGCCATCCTGAGCTACAAGCCAGGAGGGGCCAGGTAGGCAAGGGATACAGCACCTCGGAGCCTGAGCTTCTGGTGGGATGGATAGCGGCTGGCTGAAGGCTTAAGGAGGGCTAGAGGCCGCCCTGGAGGAAGCAGTATCAGCTGAGAGGACTGCAGGACTGGTGTGACCATCAAGCAGGACACAGGTGAGGAGAGAGGTGGCCACTCTTCCTCTGTCCCCAGCCCTCAGCCCCAAACTCCCTCTTGGGTTACCACTGTGAACAAATGGTAAGGGCTTTCTAGAAGAGTCTGACCCAGGACCTTGGGAAACTTTGTGCCCCTGAGGCCCCCACATTCACAGCGGACAGGAGCCTGGCCCAGAAAGCCCCAGGTCCTGCCTGTTCTGCCCTGCCATGTGCTGTCTTGGAAGAATACCCTGGGCTGGGTGGGTTGGAAGTGCTCCAAGTCCTCAAGCCCCCCCATGCCCAACGTCAACACCATCCGATTTCATAACCAGCCTGGATCCTGCCCCAGCTGAGGAGAGAGCACACAACCCAATATATTTTAATTATATCTTTGAGGACCATGTGCACAATCATTTCCAGATGGGGGCCCTGGGCAGGCACTCTGCCCACAGTGCCGGGGTGGGAGCCAGTCCCAGGGTTGCGCCAGGCTGGCCATGGCCCAGGCTCAGAGCTTGCCACCAAGCTCTGGCTGAGAGTCAGCCTGGATGGGCAAGGCTGACACTTGACCCTGCTTCACATTTGACAGATGGGGAGACGGAGGCTGGGGAGACAGGCTTGAGCTTGCTGACTTTACCCACAGAGTGGGACACAGAATGTGGGGCCTTGAACCCAGCCCTTCCCACAGGCCATCTCTGGGGTGAATTGAGCTGGACCCTGGAACAGGGACCAGAGATGTGTGTCACATACTGAGTGGAGGGTCTGACCCTACACACCCTTGTCCCTACCACGTTGCCTGGAAAGCACTGTCCCCAGCCTGCCAACCTCTGAGCCCTTGACAGATCCCAGCACAGAGACCCCTACCCATTAGCTTTGTTTGTCCTAGCTCTGGGTGAGCTGGACCAGGCTGCTAGGGGGTGCCTGGAGAAGGACCCCGCCACACAGGAACAGTGCTCCAAGCCCCAGGGTCTCCTCAGCCCAGAGCACCTGCCCAGGTGGGACAAGGCAGAGATGCATCAGTGGTAACTGGGGAGTGGTCCTCAGGTTTGACCTGCATAGCAGGGCCTGGCCCTGGCATGGGGGGCTCCACACCAGCTGGGCAGGGGGAGGAAGGTCACTGGGCGGTCAGCAGTGTGGACATCGGAAGACTGCCAGCTAATCAGATTTGCCTCTTTTGCCTTCCTGCTCTCCTAGGAGGGGCTGGTATCTGCCCTGAGCCCTTTTTCCCCTGCCTGTTGTGGCCCAGCCCTGCTCTTTGGCATGGGACAGGGACAGACCCCATGTTAGTCAGGGATGGAGGGGTGGCTGGAGGACCCCATCCCTGCACCACCTGATGGAGCTGCTGGCTGAGAGGAGAAAGTTGCTGAAGACATTGGAAGGCATCTGGCTTGCCTCAGGGTGGGCACAGGATGCTGCTTTTGCCCCTCCCCACATGGCCGGAGCCCCTGGAGCAGCACAGAGCAGGGAGGAGCAGGAGATCCCAAGGAGCCCTAGGGCACATCCAGCCGGAGCGTTGGTGGTATAGTGGTTAGCATAGCTGCCTTCCTAGGGCACATCCACCTGTGCCACAGACCTGGTATCTGGGCCACAGCACTGCCCAGCCCCTTCTCTGCTTGTGGCCCCTCCATCAGCCAAGGCTGGTGACCCTGAGGGTGCCCAGCCCTGGCCTGGTTCCCTAAATCTAGGCACTGAAGGGAGCACACACTTGGCCCTGTCAAGCCAAACAACCCAGGGAGCAGCCTATAGTGTCTTCGTGCCCATAAGGAGTGTCTGTCCCATGCCTGGAGATGGACGAACAGACAGTGGCTGGCCAAGATGGTGCTCAGTCAGGTGGGCACAGTGCTTCCCTCCTCACCCATCTGCCTGCCTGGCAGTCCCACGATGATCACAGGAATGAGAGGGCATCAGGGTCAGGACAACCTGGAGGCTCCCTGGCTCCATGCCCACCCAGGCCTGGGGCATCTGCAGCAGACATGATCTCATCCTTAAGCCTCAGCCTGGAGGTGGCTGAGCCCACTGAGGCAGGCATGGTGCCCACTCCTAGGTCCCAGGTGATGACCCATAGCCCCAGCTACAGTGGTCTCAGCTCTCTGCTAAGGCTGGAGGCCATGCAAAGGCCCTGGCTGGCCCTGCCCCTGGAGGTGCCCTAGGCCACAGGGAATCCTGAACATATCAGAAGGTGCTGAGGGTCACGCAAGATAGAGCTATGTCTGCCCTTGGAGCTTCAAGAACTATGCACACCTGTATGGCTTGGCTCCGTGCTCTGAACAGAGCATAGGTCAGGGACAGACCCCACACAGGCCTTCCCAGTTTCCATGCTGTCCCCCTCATCCTGTGGCCACACACACAGATCCATGACACAGACAGAGGAGCCCCTGCCCTAGAATGACCACTCAGCTGCAGCCCAGCCCCATGTCTTCCCCTAGACCACACCCTACCCTGCCACATCATCTGTCCACCCTGCTGTCCACTGAGGAGCTTGGGCACATGCTCCCTCCTCTGGGAGGAGGACATTCCCTCCCCTCCTGGCTGGGTGCGAGGGGCTGGGGATGCCATGGGAGGGTCACCCAGCAAGGTGTCGCTGTGGCTCCAGAGGCTGCCAATGGCCTGCTCCCTCATGTCCTGGTCTCTGCCAGTGTCCCCTGCCCCCTCCCTGGATACGAGAGCAGAGCTGGGGGAGCAGGTTAGGCTGAGGGAAACAAATCTCAGAAGTCTCCACCCATCCCAAACCCTGTCTCAGTGCATACTAGCCACTGCATCCCTGTCTGTTTCCAGGCCATGTTGCTGCAGCCAGCCTCTCCCAGGTTGGCCCCAGATTAGGGAAGTACCAACAGAGTCTCTGCTCCAGACCCCACATGACTATTCAAATGGCCACAGCCCTGGGTACTACAGTCCTTAGCCAATCCTCCAAGTAGACAGCAGGACAGTATCTGCTCCTCATGGCCCCCAGTGCCAGCAGCCTCCTCCTGATGTGGTGGCCAAGCTTGCCAGGCCACATCCTTCTGGGGGCGAAGGGCTGTGGGACCTCTGCAGAGGTCCCCACCCCCAGGAGGTGGACAGAGACCAGCCTACCTGGGGATCCCCAGGGTTGGGGACAAACAACCACTGATACATAGAAACAGCAGCAGGCAGGACTATGGCTGCCTGACAGGCGTCCCTGTCCAGTGTCCTCCAACTCAGTTCCTGGCTGCAAGCAGGGACAGTCAGGAGCTCCCCAGCCCAAGGAGTCTACACCAAAAGGTGCCCTGAGGCCAGGGTCCCAGGCTGTGTCACCCGTGGAGCTGGAAAAGTAAGGGGCCAGCAGGCCCTGGATGCTGTGGCAGTTCTGGTTGGTAGAAGTCACTTGGGCCTAGGGGATTCAGAGGCCTGTGGAGCAGGGGACAGGAGGCTGCACTGGCCAGGCGTGGGCAGTACTGGCGTTTGGTTGGCTGGGAGGTGCACACTGTGCCGGCGGGCAGATGACTTAATCACAGGCGGGCTTTGTCCCTGGGCACCCCCCCTCCCGCCCGGATCCCCTGCCCACCGGGCTGCCGCACGCCCCCACTTCCAATGGCTCCTAGCAACCTGCAGTGGAGCGTGGGCAAATGTGTGGAGGGCTAGGCCCTGACCATGGGCCTGGGAACGGCGCAGGGGTGGCCTTGGGGTGCAGTGAGGATGGATCCACCCAGGCTGGGCTGGGGCTGGGTTGCAACATCCTGGCCTGTGCCAGCCCCCAGGGAGAGCATCCTGGGAGTGGCTCCTGGCTGGCATTCTGGCAGAGGAGACACCAGGGCCAGGGCCAGGGCCCAAGACTTTGTGAGCTGTGGCCCCCTCTCTTCCTGAGGCCCCCACCCGTGTAACCCTGTTACAGCCTTAGAGAGAGACAAAGGCCCTGGGAGGCCCTGAGAGGCCCTGGGAGGCCCAGGACACCGGCAGGAGATGGGATTTTAATGACCAGGCTAGAATGGTGGGAGGCAGCTTGTTAACCCTGTCTGGCCCTCACACCAGGCACCAGGCCACCGACATGGCACAACATGGCCAGTACAGCTCAGCCAGCCTGGCCTGGTGGGTCTCTTCCAGCCTCCCCTGCCCCTCAGGACCCAAGGTGCAAACTGGGTGCCAAGAGCCAGAGCCAGGTCCCCCACACCACCCCTTGGAGGGGCCACCCCAGCCAGAGGTGCAAGACCCTTGAGGACTGGGAGGGTGGCAGGCAGCTGGATCTTGGCCTGGAACACCAGGTCCCCCTCATCACAACTTCCTCCATGCACTGTCACTTTCCTGTTTCCTGACCTTGGCCATGAACTCCAGTGGGCGGCACTGCTCATGGTAACTCCCTCCCCTGGAGCACAGCAGTGCCCATCCAGCAGGACCCACATCCCGCCTCATTCCTCTGCTCCTGCAAGTGGAAGGGACACCAGCCTCTGTGAGCCACAGCTGGATGTGGGACCCCCTTTTTTTTTCTTGTCTTTTTTTGAGACAGGGTCTCACTATGCAGTTCAGGCTGGCCTTAAGTTCATTTTGTAGCTCAAGCTGGTCTCAAACTCTCAACAATCCTCCTGCCTCAGCCTCCCAAGTGCTGGGATTACAGGCATGCACCACCACACCCAGCTTGGATGTGGGGCCCTTCAGAGGCCACTACCAGCCCTTCCAGTGGTGAGGGATTCCTGCCCTGCCTTAGTCTCCCTTTCTCCAGAAAGGTCACAAAGGAGAGAAGGGTCTTTGTGTCATCTTGGCATGAGCAAGGGTAATTCCCCACCCCAGGCCCTGGATAGGGTGGCACAGGAGCAAATGGGAGGTCTTTGGAGGAACCCAAGGGTGACCCCAACAGCTGTTCCTCAGGTCCTCAGAGGGGCATGAGAGACCCAAGGCTGCGAAAGGCCTCTCAAAGCATGGTGGGGGCTGGAGTGAGCAGCCCTGCCTGTGTAATAGGGTGAGTACTTTCTGAAGGACCACTGGGAGGTGTAGAGAAGATCCCAGGGCAGGGCAGGAACCTATACCACTGCCTGCTCAGGAGGCCCCACAGCCCTGCCTGTGTCCTACACTGGAACTGGACTCCAGGCACAGCAGTGGTGCTTCCTATGGTCAAGGGTACCTGAGAAGACCTCTGGCACAGCCCAGTAGGCAGCAGAAAGCCCTGACTGATAAGCAAGCACTGGGTAGGCAGGGTTGAACCCTGCCCAGGTCTGGATTAGCACCAGGCCGAGAGGTGCTGAAATGGACAAGAGGAGGGTACCCAGAAGACCTCAAGGGGAGAATCCTCCAGTTGGGCTTTAGAGGTGGGGTGGCCATGCTCAGCAGCTTGGGGGAGGGGCTGAAGGATGGAGCTTCCAACTGACAGGGACCAGGAGAAGGTGTGATCCTGTGCCCAAGAAGCCCAGGAAGCCCTTAGTTGGGTCCCCATGGAGACATTTCATGGGCCTATGTGTGCACACACTAAGCCCTGCTGTGCCCTCGTGACCACATAGAGAGCTGTCTGACACCATGGTGCATGCTGGCAGGTGCAGTGATATCCAGGCAGGTATTGTGTGTCCCTACTGGCCCCTCCAAAAGGGCCACAGCTCATCTCCCAAGAGCCTCCCATCCGTTCCAGTCTCTGGCTGCCTCTAGGATTCTAATTATCTAGTTGTGGCCACTCCCTCTGAGGGAGGCCTGGCCTGGGACTGGACCTCACTCCCCCTGCAGTGGGGTCTTCGGACAGCTGCAGCCCCCAATGGACACTGATTCATGCCTCTTGAGGATAATGCCAGGCTGAATGCAGAGACCTGGGACCTGGACACCTGCAAGGAGGACTTCATCTGCCGGGAGGCATGCTGGTGCTCTCCTCTTGATAGCTTGAGGGACCTCTGTGCTGTCAGGGGTCAGGCAGGTCAGGGGTATATGGTCGGGTATGGTTGCCTGCTGCCAGGGCACAAACAGCCTGGTTTGTTTTTGCCCTGGGGTTCTGAGGCGTTTTCCAAATGCCTCCAGAAGGAACGTGGCTGGGAGGGAGCATGGTGGCTGTGAATGGAGCCTGTGAGCCCGGCCGGCTTGGGGGCTGGGATGAAGGGCCGCAGTCATGCTGCCGCTGGCCCAGAGTGAGTGTGCTAAGTTGAAGCTATAAATTACCCGCGGCCGCAGCCAGCGCCACCGCAGGGCGGGAGGGGCGGCCAGGAGGTGGCGCGGGCTCCGTAAATCGGCCCTTTCACCACTGGAGGCTGCGCACAAAAGAAAAACTTTGTTTTATTAAAGCAACATCAGGGTTGTGGCCGCCCGGCCGAGAGGCGCCAGCAGTGGGCCAGGCACCCGGAGGCAGGGGGCTCCTGCCACACAGAAAGGCCCCTTCAGGAGTGGCTGGCTCCAGGCACAGGGGCCAGGTGGGGGGCTCCAGCTGCACCCCAGCCACACACCCAGGGCCATGCCTCTCTTACCCCAACAGCCAAGGCCTTGTTTGGGCCTTGCATGATCTGCAACCAGTCTGTGCCAGCAGGGGCTCAGGGTACAGAGCAGGATTCTGGGGGCACTTTGGCCCCTGAAGCCCTGTGGTCCCTGTGACCAGTGCAGATGCACAGCCCTCCCTGGGTCAGCCCTACATAGCCCTGTCCAGTAGTGCAGGAGGTCTGGTCTGCAGGAGGGAGGGCTGGGTGGGCACCATGGGGCTCAAGTAGTGGAGATGGGGCTGGCAAGATAGCTCAGAAGACCTAGGTAAGCCTTGAGGTATTGAGGCTTGATTCCCAGCACCACATGCCCCACCAGCCCCGCTCCCTGGTCTTCCGGCTTCTCAAAGGTGCCAGAGCTTTGGGCCCTGTGCTCTGTGGATCTCCTAGACCTCTGGATGGAAACTTGACCTGGTATGGAGTGCTTTCTCCCTGTCTTCATGGGAACTAAAGGGCCCCACTCTGCTTAGACCCCATTTTGCAGCCTCCACTTTGCCAATGTTCCTGTCCACCAGGGCCTTGAGCTGGCTTAAGGATGCCCTGTCCCTGTCACATCTGGCTTCTTGCCTCTGCAGCCCTGTTATAAATGGAGGTCCCAGAGTCAGGAAGAACAAGAAAGGGCAGCCAGGAACTGACATAGGTATTCTTGTGCCCACCACTCCCAGGCCAGGCCAAGGCTACATGCACTCAGAGTCCAAAGCCCAGACCCACCACTCTCCTGGCTCCCACAACTCCTTTCCCTGTGCCCTTGTGTGCCTAGTGGTTCTGCTTCCTCTGCCATCCTAGTGAGCTCCTCTCCTTCTCAAGACCCTGCACAGAAGCAACTCCTGACTTGACCAAGCCAGAGTGTGTGCTACAGCTCTCACTAACACCAGCACCCCTCTAGGCCTGTGCCCTCCCAGAGATCCCAGGGTGGCAAGTGCAAGCGCTTTTCAGGCAAACCCTGTGGCACCAGGTGCACCCACTCTTCAGCCCTCTGTCCTGCAACCAGGACAGGGCCTGTCTGAGCCTTTATAAGTAATGTGCCTGGTGTCCTGTGCTTCAGGAGAGATCAAGCTTGTCATGTGCCAGCCGCACCACCACACCAAGGAAGTGTGTCTGCCATCTGTCCTCATCCTGGAGCAGGGGTCCCAGGTCCATCCCCTCCTAATAGGACAAACCCTAGCGTGGGAAAAAGACTGAGTGATGTGTCAGGTAGTGAGGTGGCGAGCTGGTGTGCATCAACATACATACACACACACATGTGGGCGTATGAGAGCGAGAGAGGGAAAGAGAGAGAAAGAGAGAGAGGAGAGAGTGTGTGTGTGTCTAGGAGGGCTTCCAGAAAAAGGCAGCTCTTGAGAGCCAGGCCTATATATGGCCCTAACGTGAGACAAGGGGCAGAGGAGATGGCTGTAGGGGCTCAGCCTCAGCCCCTTGAGCACTGCAGGGACCTTGTAGCCACAGGTGGTACAGGTTGTCCCTATACCTGGCCGGAGACCCTTGAGACAAGGAGCTGGTGTAGAGACAGGAGGGAACCTCTGGCCAGCAGAAGATGGCACAGACTGAATGTAGGGCAGGCTTAAGGTCGTGGGAGTGGCACAGCCTTCCTTAAGTGGTGGGGCCAGGTCCCACCAGGGCTTGTGGGGACAGGGTCTGGGAGGTGTGGCAGTGCCCCAGACTGCCCAGTCTGGCTGCCACCTGGGAGATGAAAGGCACTGTGCCCTGGGGCCCATAATGCCCTTTGAAGGCTGTGGGAATGCCCGCAGGCAGGCAAGTGCCAGAGTGGGGTTGGCACTGCCAGGGGTGCCTGAAGATGCCCACATGAGGGTCAGGAAGTACCGCCCCCCTCTGCTTAGCCACAGAAGGAAGTCCCACATTTGTGCCTCAGTCTACCCACCTGGAAGACAGGTGGAGGCCGTGTGTGTGTGTGTGTGTGTGTGTGTGTGTGTGTGTGTGTGTGTGTGTGTGTGTGTATGGGAGGGGTAGTTGGTATTCTCTGGCAGAGAGCCCAGCAGGCCCCTCTGGGACTTTATTCCCATCCAGGGTCCATGGCTCCTCTGGGGCCACCACCTCTTCAGATATCAGGGGAAAAAAACCCACCCCAAGCCCTGAGGGTGGCTCTGGGTGAGGGTGTGCCCTGCCCTTCACCTGCCTGGGGGCCCCTCAGGCCTGAACCCAGGGGTGGTAGAGCGGGTCTGGGCTGGGAGGGATGGCTTGGCTGGAATGTTTGCACTCAGTATTTGCCCGGGGTGGGGGCGCGGTCCCCAGGCCCAGCTAGGGCCACAGCAAGACTAGCTCCAGAAGGAGGATCTCTGGGCAAGATAGCACGGGGAATTCCAGGCTGACTTAGGAAACAAAAGGTTCTCCCAACTGGAAACCCAGGGATCCTAGGCCTCCTACCTTGGCCTCAGGGGGCACAGGTCCTAAAAGTCTGCTCCCTAGGGAAGGCTAGGCTAGAGGGCTGTCCAAAGCCAGGGTCGCTCAGAGGGGCCCAGAAGAGGGGGGCCAGGCCTGGGAGGGGCCTCCACTTCCCACAACCCACCAGCATCCCAATCCCTGGGGTCCCATTCCTATGTTCTGTTCCCTCCTCATCACTCCCACCCTACCCCTGCCAGCGCTCCCCCACCCAGCTCCCTGCCTTGTGGCGGAGCGAGCATGAGAGAGTGCGCCTGCGCCTGCGCCTGGGCTGGCTGAGCGGGGCGGGAGGCCAGGGCGGGCCAGGCCGTCGGGGCAGGGCCCCCGCGCCCCACGCTCCCCTTTTAGCCGCCTGTTGTTGGGCCAACAGCTTGGCCCAGCCGCCTGAAAGGCCAGGATTAGCGAACATTAGCGGCCCTTTGAGCGGCGCCGAGGGCGCCCTCCCAGCCACGCCCCACACCCTGCCATCGCCCCTGTCACCGCGCAGCGCGACTGAGCCCATCCGAGCCGCCACACCACTGGCCGGTCTAGGTTCGCCCCGACCTAGCCCGGTGCGGGGCCAGGGTGCTACCCCCACCACCACCCTAGCCTGCTTTTTAGTAATCCCAACTGCTCTAGGGCTGCCCCGCCCCGCCCCGCCCCGCCCCGCCTCCAGCCTCCAGCCTCCAGCCTCCAGCCTCCAGCCTCCCGCCTCCCCCGCGTCCAGCACCTCCTCCTCCCAGCAGCCCTTCTGGATTTTTCCAAGCTCCGCCCCAGGTCCTGTTCCTGGGCCCTCCAGGCCAGGGGTAAGCCGCCTCACAGGTTCAGCCCCTCAGCCCATCTCACTCTGAGTTCTGGGGAAGAGAGGAGCTGCTGATAGGAGAACACTGGACCCCCATTGCCAGTGGGAGGGACACAGGTCGGCTGAGCGCTGTTTGTGTGCTCAAACCTGTTCCAGGACCCAGCTCAGAATAGATTACTGGAAGGAGGTGGCTGTTTCGGGCCAGGGCCTCCCTGGCCTGGTGCTGTCCACTGCCTGCCTGATCCTGTCACTGCCCAGCAGTCGGGCCAGGACAAAGGTGGGCACTCTGAGCAGGTCCACCTGTCCTGGACTGAACCTCCCCTTCCGAGCCCGCATCCAGGCCTGCTCAGGGCTGGCCAACGTTTTAGGAGGCCACCAAGGACCCACCATCCACCACCGAGGCTCAGGGGTGCGTCTGCAAGCACTTGCATGCCCCTACTAGCAGGGTGCCCCAGCCCCCGCCCCAGGAGAGTAAACAGCACCACCGAGGAAGCAGAGGCTCCTGAGAAAAAATGTGGTCAAACCTGAGCCAGGCGCAGGGGGAACTGGCCCCCATCCATCTTCCAAGTCTGGTGGTAAAACATTGACAGCCCCAGCACGGTGCATGGGCCCAGCACCACACAGGTGTAGGGCATCCAGGTGGGTGCTGAGGGGTGGTGGCAGGGGGTGCTGGTGGGGCCACATTGGGGCTGCTGCCTGCCACAACCACCCTGCCATCCTGCTTGGGAGAGACCTGGCTGCTCTTCCTGCCTGCCGCTGATACACATGGTGTGATTTTTATCTTATTTTGGTATCAGGGATCAAACTTAGGACCTTGTGCTTGCCAGGCAGGGGCTTAAACCTGCTGAGCCATCTCCCCCACCACTTGTTTTGTTTTGTTGTTTTTATTTTGTTTTTTGAGACAGGGGCTGGCCTTGAACTCACTATGTAGCCCAGGACGGCCTAGAACTAGGAATGATTCTCCTGCTGGGGACTACAGGTGTGTGCCACTGTGACAGGTCCACTGATACACATGTGACTGTGTGTCCTTGTGTCATACTCTGCCCAGCCCCTATGCTTAGGACCACTTGAGGGTAGGGGTGACCAGTGGAGCATGGTGGTGCCCTGGATATAGAGGCAGCTTCAGGGTATCTGTTCCTAAAACAGAGCTCCTGGCCCAGCCTGCAGACTCCCCTGCGTACAGTACCTCCTCCTCCTAGCAGCCCTTCTGGATTTTTCCAAGCTGTGGCCCCAGTCCAGTGCCTGGGCCCTCTTTTCCCCTGGAACCTCCCAGCCAGCGGTAGCCCCTTTGGGTTGGGATGATGCCCTTGCTGGTCAGAGGACTCTGGCCAGCTCTAACACTTCACCCTTGGAAAGGCAAGAAAGATGCAGAAAGCCCCCAGCCCCTCCCTCCTGGGCAGGACAAGGATGGGCCTGGCTGGGTCTTGTGACTCTGGAGAAACCACAAGGAGCCTGGGGTTTGCTTTGGGAAACCCGATCAAGTAATGACAGGGTTGGTGTGGGATGGCTGGCTGAGGGAGGCCACACTGCCACCATGGGCCAACAGGGGGAGAACCCCAATGCCCCCTCCCCTCTCTACATTTCCCAGCCTTGCTTCCAGCCTGGCTCCTAGGCCATTCCTGCCCAGTGTCCTCAAAAATTGTGAGCTTCCAGGTAGACTGGACTGACTGCTTCTGCATCCTTGGGAGGGTGGGGCAGTGTGGGGGTGTCCCACCTTAGGTCCTGCCCAGGGAAGGCACCAGGAACTCAAGTCTCCGGGGCCTGGGCAGAGGCCTTTAGGAGAGGCACCCACACACCCCCAGTACCCACCTGAGCCAGGATCAGGTCCCCTCCGCACTCTTCCTGCTGCCACATACCCTGAAACACAGGAACCCGGCATTCAGCAGGAGACACTGAGGCACACACCTGTGTGCAGCCACTACCTGGTCACCCCAGAAAGGGCCAGAAAGACTGGCGGGGCTCATGGGTGCCGGGTGTACAGCCAGCCAGGTCAGGCCAGGCGGCTCTGGGATGGGCCTGGGGCCAGCACTAGAGGTTCCCTCACGCCTTGCCTTGGCCGGGCGGGCAGTTTTAATTACCTCTCGCTGGGCCTATTGAGCCTCTTGCTAATCTGGGGCCGCCAGTGAGAGCTACTCAGGCGGGTGCCCCCTCCCTCTGCTGCCCGGGCACGGGGTCCCCGGGTTCTCACGTCCCGCCGGCCCCAATTAAAGCGAGCTCTGCAGGTCTGCTGCTCTGCTAATGAGCTCTGTGGGCCGCTGGGCCCAGCGCCAGGGGGGCGGGCAAGGGCGGGTGGGCGGCTGGGGAAGGGTGGCTTGGGTCCATTTCCCCACAGAGTCTTGGAGTGCTCCTCTTTTGCCCTCCTGCCAGCTCCAGATCTGTGCCCCCCCCCATGAGGAAGGCCTGGTGGGGAAATTCAGTCTCAAGGAGTTGTTGGAGAGGCATCTGGAGGCCAGGATGTCCATGGAGAGGGCAAGGGCCCAGGTGTGTTCATGTTGTGGACCTGGGCTGAGATCATGGCTTCCGAAGGCTTCTCAGGACGGTAGTGTCCCTGAAGCTCTTCTGGTGGCTCTAGGGATGGACCCAAGGCGGGGGCTTTTGGGGGCTTAGACATTGAGTGCCTCAAAGCATCTCATTCAGAGAAGCAGCATGAGTGCTTGGGGTAGGGGTAAGGGGATACCAAGTCCTGTTCTCTTAGCTACAGGGTTGGGGGAAGGACAAGGGAATCTTCTAGATGTGCCCAAGTAGCCCTGGGGTGCCCTGCCCCAAACTGGGAGATCCCCCTGGGGTACCATGCAGGTCCTACAGAGCTCCCTGAACCTGAGAGCCTTATCTCACTTAGGGGCTGTGTTCTGGGCAGGAATCAGACTAACAGGGCCAGGAGACAGGTGGTAATGGACAGTTGACAATGCATGTAGTGGGACCTTGCTGGAGCACTCCAATCTGCTGTCCTGTCTATTGTGCTGTTCTACCATGGGCATCCTTCTGGGCTTCAGAACTGAGGCTGGACTGGGTGGGGATGAGAAGGGGGATCTGTGGAAGCATTACTGAGACCAGGGTCCCTTCTGCCCACCTAGCCCACTTTTTGCTGAGGCCTCCAGTTCTGGTTCATAGGGCTGTTCTATTCCAGTCCTCTCCAGTTACACCTGGGGACTGAAGAGGGCAACCAGGCCTCATCATGCAGAACCCCAGGAGCTCCGGGCAGCTCCTCAGCTTGCTGGCTTCCTGATGCTTGTGCCAGTTGCATTCATTGAGTCTCAGTGCTCTGGGGCACAAGGAAGGGACTGTGTAGCCCCTGGGCAATCAGAGCCCTAGTCAAGCAGCAGGGGCTGGGCTCAGGGGATACCTATGAGGTGTGGCACTAGTGATAGAATCTCAGGCCAGAGGAAGGCCCAGTTTCCTAAGAGAGCCTCAACTGCTCAGGCAGAGACAGGAGACCAGCTGAAGCTACCTTTGGCAGAGCAGAAGTGTGGTACTGGGCATTTGGGCCCCAATACCCCATGGATAGGCTCCCAGGGCCAGGGCACAGGGCAGCGCTGACAAGCTGGTTCTGAGCCCACAACTTCTTTCCCCACTCCCCTATCTCAAAGGTAGGAAACCAAGGCCAGGCAAGTCTGCCACAGCCACCAAAGGAGCTGTGGTCCCTCCTCCCAGAGCTTGACAAGGGCTGGAGCCACATGGGCCCAGGGAAGTGGCCCAGTCTTCAACCTTCCTTTCCTCCCAGTTTGGCAGGGGATGAGAGGCTGGTGGGTGAAAGGGTGTTTGTGTTCTAGGGAGAAGACCTTCACCCCAATGCCTATCTGCCCCCCCTTGAGTCCCTGGGGACCCTGGGTTCTGGTGAGAGCCAGGAGGTATGTGGGACCTGCAGGAGACAGGATAGCCTGAGCCCCTGAGGGACAGGAAAGGAGCAGGCTTTGTGCTTCCTGGACCTGGGCCCTCTGTGCCTGCCCTTGCTAGCTGTGCCCAGTGCCAGCCCTTGTTTCCTGGACAGACGGTGAGCACAGAGGTGTTATCTGTGACAGCAACAGAATGGACTCGTCGCGCCTAGAGCAGGTGTCGGCGCCTGGGAAGGGGCCAGCTTGAAACTCAATCTCACCTGCCACTGTCCCCTCCGCTGTGTCCTGCAAACCTGAAGAGATGTCCTAGGGGATGCGGAGATTAGCTGACCCCTGTGCCTGCCTCTCCCCAGCTGATGGGGGCTACAGATACCACTGGGGCTGGGAGGGGAGGAGCCTCCAGGCTCTGCCCAGGTGGGGTCGGCACAGTGCCCAGCCCAGGGCCCTTCCTGCTCAGGTGGCAACAGATCTGGGACACAGTGGTGGCTCTAGTGTTGATTTACCTGCTGTTCTCACACCGCTGTTCTCAGGTGGCCTGCACCCACACTGTCCCCAGGATGTCCTCTAAAGGCCAGCAAGTGGACAGGCCTCAGGCCCCTGCCCAGAGTCCCTAGGAACTGGGGTGAAGTTCCAGTGTGAAGCCCCTTTAGTGTCTCAGCTCTGCCCTTGTCCCTGCTGCTAGACTGCTGGTTGTCATCTGCTGGCTCTGCAGGAGCTCCTGGGGAGGTGACCAGGGAGCACGGTCCATTCAGATCTCCTGTTCCCTGGGACACTAGTGTGGGAACAGAACAGGGGGTGCTGGGGAGAGCCGCTGCAAACCATTGCCCCTCACTGTGGCACAGGTTGCAGACATTCTGTGACTCCCCCAGCCCCCTCTTATCCCCTTGAATATTCTCCAGCTCTTCCTGGGCCCACACCCCTTCTGCAGCCTCCCAAAGACGATCTCGCCTCTCCTGGAGCTTTCTTCTGCTATCTTCATGAACTGAGGGACACCCTGGGGAGCCTCCAGTTTCTGTGCTGACAGAAGCTCCCAGGACTTCTATCCAGCTGGGGGAGGGGACAAGGCCAGAGCAGGTGCAGAGGTTCTATGACTAGGGACCCTATTGTCTTCTGGACACCAGCCCCGCATCATGGGAGTCAAGAGTCCCATGCTGTGGCGTGGGACAGCTATGCTGGTGGGCTGTAGGTAGTTGCTGAGGAGTGACCACAGGATGGCCTCTTGGGCAGCCATGTGGACATAGAGGGCAGAAGTTGTGGTGGATGTGGTGGCCTGGGGTTCCTACATGGGTCACCAAGGACAGGGACCTCTCTGTGTCTCATATCACAGATCGGGCTCCTTGACACTGTGGTCAGTAGCCATATAGCTGACTAGGGACAGTAGCCCTGCACAAACAGGCCAAGCAAGCCAGTGTCCTGTGGTGAGGGGTCACCATGCACTGGTGGATCACTGGGGCCACACTTTACAGCCCCTGGGCTTGGTGTCCAGAGTCATGATGGAGTGTGGGCTCCCAGGCACCAGGGGTAGTCCACAGGGACCTTCTGGATCCTGATTCCACCTGCGCTTGTGGGGCGGTCCCGTTAGCTGCAGATCTGGGGTGTCCCACACCCCATGTCCTTCCTCTGCCCAACCAGTCCCTTCCTGTCCACCAGCTTCAAGGCAGGAAGGCCCAGCCCAGAGTGGGCTACTGCCAAGCAGCCAGGGCATCACTGAGGAGTACAACAGAGGATGATGATTCCCCTGCTGCCTTGAATGGGCCTGACTGTGAGGGTGGCAGGCTCAGGCGCTGGCGGAGGTCCCCACCCAAACCAAGGACCCAGGCCTCCATGCTGGCCTCCCTGTACCCAGAAAGAGTTGTACCTGCCCCTGAGGGTCAGCTGTGCTTGGTCTCCAGCCAGAGCACACGGTGACCAGGGTTCCTCCTGCCAGAGGCAGCCCAGAGGCCTGGTTCTGTCTAGACCATGGCACTTGTGCCCAGTTGGGCTCTCGAGACAGTGGGGACACCAAACCCAAGCTCCTGTCCTCCTCAAGGTGCTGTCCACACCCAAACCCCCACCTACAGCTGAGATGTCAGCAAATCTGCTAAGCTCAGCCTGCAGGACTCAGCCCCCATGGCAAAAGCAAAAAACTGCCAGGTAGGTGGCTCAGTGAATAAATGCTTGCCTGGCAAGTGCAGAGACCTGAGTTCAATACCTGGTTCTGGGAAAAAAAGAAAAAGCAAAAAGCCTGCAGTCTATCTTTTCCCCACCCTAGCATCCCAGGTCCCTACCTGTTCCCTCTTGTCAGGGTTGCAGCAAGCACCCCTCACCGCCCCCACTGCAGTTCTGAAAACCTCAGATGATATCTCTTGTGGTCAGTAAAAATTTGCTTTGTTTTGTTGAGATAGGGCCCTGCTATGTACCTTAGACTTGAGCTTGCTCTGCAGCCCAAGTTGGCCTCGAACTCCTCCTGTTTCAGCTTCCTGAGTTTGGGATCACATACAGGCCCTCCCGTGCCTGCCTACTTAGTAAAAGTCCTAATTGTGTGTGGGCTCACCTCTTGCTCCTGGCTGGCCCTCGGACTCACCAGGAGGACTCAGTCCCCATACCAGTTTTCTGAATATCAAATCGGTGTGGTCAGGAGCCTGACCACAGGACTGGTCACTGGGTATCCCTTGATCCACTGTCCCATAGCACTGCCCATGCCAAGCTTGACCCTCTGTCCTAGGAGCTTATAGGGCTGTACAGGGTCTGTACCCACGCTGTCAGTGTTGTCACTCTTGGGACTCACAGCCAGGTCTGGATACTGCTGTACAGTGGCAGTGAGGATCTGAGAACCCCCTTGGCAGGCTGCTGGCTTGCTGAGTGTCCCACCTCCTGTTAGACCCCTCCCTCCCCCCACAAACTCACTCAGACTTTCCTCAAACACTGCTCCCTTTCCATTTGTGCCATTGATTGTCTGCTAGGACAAAGGCCCCTTTCAGGGACGTCAGAGGTTCAGCAAATAAATAAATGAATGAAGTCCAAGCAGAGGAAGAAGTGGTGGGCAGGGTGGGGGGCAGCCAGTACCTCTGGTGGGCAGCCTGGCCAGGGACTAGGAAGGCTCCTGCTGCCTGGAGAGGCAGCCTTGTCCGAGTCACATGACCAGCAGATGGGGTGGGTGTCAGGCCCCTGTGGTTCCCCAGCAACCCTTCCCAGGATCTCCACCTAGGTGCACACTATCCCCATGGGTCAGAGCTCTGTGATAAGCCAGCAGGATTTGAGGGCCTCCTTGACTGCCCTCCCTGCTGAGAGTCCTGTGCCCCTGGGGATGGTGACCTGTGCTGTGTGTCCAGAAGTTGGGGTCTGTTCCAGCCGTGCCCTAGATTGAAGAAGGGCACTGCCTGGCACAGACCCCTCCGTAAGACCAGGGGTACCCTGATCCCTATTGTGGGGAGTAGGAGGGCTGAGGGATTCCCCAGTCTGCAAAGTACATGGTCCTGGCCTCCAGAAAAGTCAGGGTAGGGGAGCAGACCAAGCTGATGGCCACCATGGAGAGCAGTCATCTAAAGACTCCTGGAGAAGGGGGAGGCCAAGGACCGAGGGAGACAACCTGGCGTGGGGATAGAGCACAGTATACAGCACAGAACCGCTGCTGTCCACTTTAGGCTGGCCAGCTCCCTAGGGCAGTGCTGACTCCTGGCCATCCCATCCTGGGGACAACAATGGCCGGCATTTAAATTCCAATTGAGTCGGCCAGAGTGGCCGCGGGCGTGAGAACCACAGCCCCTACCCCCCAGCCAGGCCCCGCCTGCTGCATTCCTGCCTCCCCGGAGATGGCCGTGGCCGGGCTGTCGCCAGGGGGCCGGGAATGCGTTACTCAATGGAAGGGGACAAGGGCCCATTGAGCGGTGACGGGCTGGATTGAGCTGTCAGCGCCGCCAGGGTCCTCCTGATCCCCACCCTTTCTCCCAGCTCCTGATGTCAGCTGCCGTTGTAGCCCCTGCCGCACTGGCCTCAAGCTCCAGGCCAGCTTCTCAGGCCATCCCACCTGGCAGCAGGGCCTTAATCAAAGCCTGTCACTCCTGCCTCAGCTTCCTGGCAGAAGCAGAGACAGCAGCCACCACACTGCTGCCTCTCATGCATAATTCTGCCAAGTTTGGCCTGCTGAGCAGGGACTAAGGTCTCTGTTGTGCCCAGCAGCTATCTGGGGCTCAGGCCAGTCACACCTGTCAGAGAAAGCAAGATTGTCTTTTTCTGCTCTTTATTTCTGCACTATTAAGGATTGAATCCGGGGCCTTCCCACTGAGCTACAACTCTACTCTTTTTTAAATTCTTTTTTGAAATATTGCCTGAATCACTAAGTTACCCAGGCTAGGCTTAAATTTGTGATCTTCCTGCCTCAAGCTCCCAAAGTGCTGCTAGACCTGGTCCAGCAGGATTTTAATGCTGTATAGCGAGCACATATTTCTCGGGTTTGCTGGGATCCCGGCCCCTGTGTGACAGAAGGAAGAGGTCAAACCCTCCTGTATACTGGATGGGCCCAAGGCCTGAGGCTTTAGGCTCTGCTGCAGACCAGGTGCCAGCAGAAGTGTCAAAACAGGGGGTAGGCTGGGAACTTGAGCCTGGATGCTATCCCTCAGGGCAGGTGGGTGACCAGAAGGCACAAAGGCCCTGCTGGCTGCCAGAAGGGAGACTGGTATTGTGCCCGCAGGGACAGCTGCAGGGGGCACCCAGGGGTACCTCCCTTACCCTGCTGTGAGAGATTAGCTCATTGTGTCTCTGGGGTGTGTAGTAGGCACCCACAAGGTGTGGTCTCCATCATGCCTGGGGCAGCAGCCACCTCCCCAGCATATGGAAGGGACCCAGATGGCAAGGTGGACAGAACCCAGGGCTTTGGCTTTTGTGGGGGTTCCAGAGATACATGGCAGCATCCTCTCAGGCCCTGGCCATGCTGCCCAGTAGGGCTCCACAAAGCAGCCTGCTTGGCTCTGGCCCCCTGTGATTCAAGGGGGGCAGTAGGGCTCAGGCCCCACCGCCATCCAGCCATGTGGACAGGGCTTGGCCTCTGTGGCTCATGAGCAGTGCTGGGGGAGAAGGAGCTAGGAATGGATAGAGGGTGGATAGCTAGGTAGATGATGGGTGGGTGGATGGATAGATGATGGGTGGATGGATAGATGATGGATGGATAGATGATGGGTGGATGATGGATGGGTGAGTGGATAGAGGGATGAATGGATGGATGATAGACAGTGGATGGGTGGATAGATGGTGGATGGATGGATGAATGATGAACTGAATGAATGGTGCCCATAGGAGCCAGCTCAAATCCCTGCCCACGGGTACCCTCCTAGCCCAGCAGGCCTGAACCCACAATAGAAGCCCTGGGTCACTGGTATAGGCAGCTACATGGGGTCCACTTCCTGGACGTTGTCAGGGAAAAGCCTGGGCCATCAAAATCTGCAGGGGTATGGAGCCCCAGAGGCCAGCCAAACTTCCCCTAGCTCCTTTGCTGGCCTCTAGCCCCTGCCATCCAGAACAGGCTGCTTAGTGGCCAAGTTGGCCCATCCTCCCTGGATATCTCCAGGCCTTAATGCAGGCTGTGGGAGGTGAGCAGGCTGGGCTAGGTGTGGGGCAGACTATTTAGAGGCCCTCACTAGCTGGCATGTGGTGCAGGTATCAGCAGCAGTTGCATCAAAAGCTGGGGCTGGAGTGAGGTGGCCCTGTAAGACTGGAGCCATGGGTACTGCATGCTGGCTCAGGTGAGGGTGGAGGGGCCCAGCATCACAGGGGTTGGGAAGGTCCTACAGCCAGCATGCTGGGGATAGGGTCCAAACTTCCCCTGGCCATATCTCATTCCAAGGACTTGGCCTGGACCAGCTCCTGCCCCAGAAGCTCCTCCCCGGTGCCTACCTGGGCTGTGTCCTTTGATTGTGTGTCTTGCCAGCCCAGGGCCAGCAAGATAGTGGCACCATGTCTCTCTCATGGAAAGCATTTCGTGACTCCCCATCTAGAGCACATCTCTGGTGTGGCTGAAGTTTCAGCCGTGGGAGAGAAGGAGCAGGCATAAAAGACCAAGGGTGGCAAAGGGCCCCAGCCCCTCTTGCCAGCTGAATCCAGCTGCACTGCTTTTGGTGAGCCTGGGCATCTTCCTCTCTTTGCTGTGGCTCACAAGGAAGTCAGGACTGAATCAAAGGTTCAAGAGCAGTCATTTTCCCTTCTCTGGTTCTGGAGTGTTTTATTTTCTTGGCCTAAAGAAGCCTGATGAGTAAACACTGT
>PVKA01035950.1:0-22314 GCA_004027165.1 Ctenomys sociabilis
CTCCCCTACTCCCTCTCCTGCCTCATCTCAGTTAATTCCTTCCTCTTGAACAGGTTCATTCCCTTTTCTCAGATCTATTGTACCCTTCAGATTGTATTCACTCTTTCAGGTTCTTACACTAAGGGGACAATATGGTATTTGCACATGGGGGTCTGATTTATTTCACTGCAGAGTATGGTCTCTAGTTGCATCCATTTACTGATAAAAGCTTCATATCTATCCTTTTTTATAGGAGAATAAATACCCTGTTGTGTAAAAATATCACACCTTTCTCTGTTCCTAAGTCAATGGGCATTTGGGTTGCTTCCAAGATTTAGCTAACTAATGTGGACTTCAAAGCCACTGTACTCCTCAGCTTGACTAAGTTCATAAGAAGAATCTTTCTTCAGTGATAAAGTAGCTTACTGCAGCACTTTTGCTTGATAAACTTTTTTAGTGTTTCAAATTGTCTTGACTTTTGCAATAACAGTTTAAAATATAAATATATACGTTTATAGAAATATTTGTATACTTTAAATTTTATATTTTTTATTCTTTACTTCTTATAGTTTGTGGTATTGAGGATTAGACCAAGGGCCTCACACATAGTAGCTAAGGACTTCACCACTGGGCTATCCTTGCGGCCTTATATTTTTGTTTTTTAAATTTTTTGTTAAAAATTCAGATGCAGGGCAGGTGAGATAGTTCAGCAGACTAAGAACCTGCTTAGGCAAGAGCAGGGACTGGGGTTCGATCCCGTGCTGCACCAGCTCCAGGCATGCTGAGCCAGCCACAGAGACCAGGTATGGTGGCACATGTCTGTAATCCCAGCACTGAGGAGGCCAAAAACAGGAAGATAACTACAAGTTCAAGCTGTGTAGTGGGACTCTATACCAAATATATATAAAAAAAAAATTAAGATGTAGATAGTTCAGTGGCATAAGTGCCTGCCTGGCAAGCCCGAGTTTCCGAGCTTGATCCCTGGTATTAAGACACAAACACATCCATTAACATTGCCTGCACAGAATCAGGGTCGTCAGTGTCACTCTCTTCCCCCTTCCATTTGTTCCACTAGCAGCTCTTCAACAGCTCTAATGCATATGGAGCTGGCATCTCCTGTGATAACAGTGTCTTTTTCCAAAATACTAGCTAGGACCCACCTGAGGTTCTTTTGGTGCAGGTGTTATTCTCTATGCAAACATGTCCCTCGTGCCTTGCTTGCTTGATTCTTTTTTCATAATAGATTTGTGCCTGTCAGTAGAGAATATATCATGAACACTTGCATTGATTACTGAAAACTTTCCAAAGTGACCTATGTTTTCAAAAATTTTAATGAATATTATTTTTTCCTTTTTTATGTATTTGATACATGGCCTTCCTATGAAGCTTGGAGTCATAGTGATCATCACATTCACAGTAAGTCCCCACGCTAGGATTACAGGTGCGTGCCACCACACCCAGTCTCAGGAGCCCACTCAGCATATTCGAGGGCTGGCACAGCATGTGATGCTGGGGATCAAACCCCTGTCCCTGTGCTTGCCTAAGCAGGCACCTAGTCTGCTAAGCTAGCTCACCAGCCTTTAATGAATATTTTTTGGTTTTGTTTTTTGTGTTTTGGTACCAGGAATTGAACTCCAGAGGTTGCCAAGCAGGCACTGTGACACTGAGCTATCTCCCTTGCTCTTTAATGAGTATTTTGAGGCTTTCAAAACCTTGCGCTTAACTTCTCACTGAGTGTTCTTGAGAGTTCTTTACTCCTGCAATTTTCTTCCTTCTGGCCTCTAGCTATATGTTCCTCCTATTCCAGTACCAACAAATACTCCTTAGTTTCTCAGAAAACAGCTCTTTCTCAGGAAAGAGCTCATGGGTGCTTCTCATCCACAACCTTGTTACACTTGTTTGCCATCTCAACCACAGCTTTTTTTTTTTTTTCAATCTCCACATCTTTAGCAAATTTTGTGAACACTTTCTTAGGTGTCTGAGTGCCATTCACACACTGATTTGTGATATAATTACAAGCCCAAGCAAAGTTTGGTGCAGTCAGTCAGAAATGCAGTCTTCCAGTGTTGGTCGAAGTGCCTGTCAGTCTTCCAGAGCTGCAGCAATATCCTGGGCAACAGTTCTCTTTGGTAGTCAGTGTTAAAAGCTGCATTCAGGAGAGAACATCATGATGGGAAGACACTCAGCAGAGCACGTGCTGGAAATGGGTCAAGCAAAACCCTGAGAACAGGAGGACTAGTCAAAGGACAGGTCCACCAGAGGAAATACAGTCACAAAGTGGCTTTTTGATTTTTGGTTTTCTTTGTTGTTGTTGTTGTTGTTTGTTTTTGCAGTACTAGAGAACAAACTCAGGACTTTGCAATGAGCTATATCCTCAGCCCAAAAAAGGTGTTTAGAATAAGCAGCTCTGCCACTGCTCAATCCTGGCACTGCTTACAGACGAGGTCAGGCAGACTCACAATCTAGGGAGAAGTTCATAACCCCGTAGGGGAGAAGCTGAACTGAGCTGAATCGGTACCCAGCTTAGTCCACCTGGCCTAACTCTCCCTGCTGGCAGAGTGCCCAGCGAGCAAGATATTTGTAAGAGATCCTCTTCAAATCAGAGCACTGAGGAAAATGCTCACTAGAGGATTTCTCAGAGGCCAGTGCCTGAGTTAGAACCAGAGAGCCATAGAGATAGAAAAAGAAGCTGGTTGTGGTGAGGAGCCAAACCTAACCAGGTTGAGAGTTCTGTGAGGCAGCAGCACAAGAGCTTGCAGTGCCGATGGCCTGTTGGAGCTGGGGCTGGAGAAGGTCAGGTGAGCTGCTCTTCCACTATCCCCCTACACACTGCTGAGCTCTGCACCTACATAAGTTGTCTCCAGCCACCTGCCCTCCCAACACCACCAAGCTGTCCCGACAGCGTCCCTTCCACCACTCACTAAAAGCCAGGGGGCTCTCTTCTGCCACACTGAAATCATCAGCTGGAGAGGAATCCTCTGAAACTGAAAAACTGGCATGCAAGATCACTGCAGGTAGAGACAGCAAACCAAAGCAGAGCCTGTGGCGGCTATTTCATGCTGGCTTCTGAAGATCACTAAAACCGCACATCATACTGAAACCAGCAAGCACAATACTGCTTTAACCAGGAGTAAAGGGCAGGAAAAGGCCAGTGGGGCAGCGTTGCCATTTCCTGCCTGATTACAGAGGATCACTAAAGGACCCAGCCAGAGAAAGGAAGGGCAAAACTGGGACATAACTACAGATGGAAGAGTGCAGAAAGCTGGGCGAGGCAGACCAGGTGACGCAAAGAGCAAAGCCTGCGGCAGAAGCTCAGCGAGCGCTCCCCAGGATGTGTCTTTAATTGTTTTGTGTATTTGTTTTCTGTACGAAAAAAGAATCAAACACCTAGATATTAAATAAAAACCAGTGTCTGCAGGAGGATAAAGTAGGTAAAAGTCAAGAAGACATGGGCATAGTCAAAGACTTTATACCAAGAGTCAACAAAATGGGGTTATATTAAATAAAAGAGCTGCACAGGAAAGGAAAAAAGTGAAGAAGCAACCTATAGAATGGGACAACAATTTGCCAGCTACAGTTCAGACTGAGGATCAATATCTAGACTATTTAAAGAAAAAAATCAGAACCCAATAAACAAAAGACCCAGTCAGAAAAATGGACAATCAAAATGAACAGACTTTTCCAACAAGAAGAAATCCAAATGACCAGCAAGTACGTGGAAAAAAAGTCTATCCTCCTTGACCATCAGGGAAATGCCAACCAAAACAACAGACAGTCAGTTTCCCTCCAGGAAGAAGAGCTACCGTCAAGCACTCAGAACAGCAAATACTGGTGAGGTCGGAGGGACAGTAATCCTTCTAGAGTGTTGGTGGGATGAAAACTAGCACAACTACTATGGGAATCAATATGGAGATTCCTCAAAAAAGCTACAAATAGAATTTCCATTTGACCCAGCTGTGGTCCTTCTGGGTATCTTCCCTGAAGAGTTAAAGACAGTAGTTCACAGTGACAATGCATAATCATGTTGACAGCACGACTCTCAGTAGCTAAATCTGGAGACCTTCTATATCCATGTCAACAGATGAATGAGTAGAGAAAATGGGGGATGCACAAGGGAGTGTCCCTCAGCCTCAAGGAAGGATAAGTCTGAGCCATTTGTAGGAAAATGGATTGGTCTTGAGACTACAGTGTTCAGTGAAATAAATCAGATACAGAAGGTTAAATTAAAACCCAAAAGAGCAATGAGTCAAGTTAATATATGACAGAAGAGAAGAAGGTAGATTTTTTGTAAATAGAGAAGGAGATCCAGAGGAGGAAGAACTGCAAGAATGAGGATCACAAAGATTAAAAAATCAGATACAGTATAAAACTATATGTAGTAATTCACCAAAATAAATATAGTCATCACCACAAACATACTAATAAAATTTTAAAACTACAAGCTGCGGTAACTACTTGGTACACTGATTAGATCAGACAGATGCGGGAGAGCCACCAATCTGAATCAGGATCAAGACCACCAGAAAAAGGGGAAATGCGACAGCATTACCAATAATAAATGGAAAGCAATGTTACCTTCCAGACAGTACTTTGACATCTTGCCAGCATAGTAGCTAAGGCAAGCAGCTCAAATCTGGAAGCAGGTCATCTTGCATTCTTACTTCTGCTGTACGGCCTGGCAGCGTGTACTTACTGATATGCTGGAAGACCCTGAGGGTCTCTGCGCCAGATCACAGAAGCTTTCAGTCTGTAACTGCAGCATTACCCCCAAGCTGACTGTTACCCCTTCCTTGAAAGCCTTGAAAACTGACACTTACTTGGCTTTCATGGATGAAAGTCTTTCAGGAATCTCTTTTCAGAATTGCACACACCATATTAAAGTTTATGAAGGGTTTCCAAAACTTCCACTGTCTTTATGTCAGCATAGGCAGGCTCACCACCCAGCTTCACATTACTGAGTGAACAATAATGCTTGAATCATTTAAAGTGCCTATAGTGAACAGTAAATGTAAGACTGCAGTTGGGCCTAGCTGTTCTTTTAACATGGCAAATAAACTTTTTCTTTGGCTGTGATCATGCTAAGAGGGATAGCTATTGCATCTGGTCTTCAATACAGGTTACTGGAAGTTTCTGCATATCTAGTGTGGATAAATCTCCATATTGATGTGGAGATATCTTGTTATTAGAGATCTCAAATTATTGTTAGTTTCATTGCCTTCAATGAAGTAGACATTTCACAGCTTGTATCACATGCTTGGCCTTCAAAATCAGGGGTACAGGGAAGTGGTACTTTCCTGACTGGAAAGTAGTAACCATCACTGATTCACTGCTTTCAGAGGCTACTTTCATTTTCATTTCTGCTCAAATGTGGCTTCTTACTGACAACAGTAGCAGCAGATTTTGTATATTTTGAGGCCATGGTGAATACATTGATATTAAAGTCAAGGACAGGAGATTACAGTTCAACCAAGAGACACATTAAACATGAGATTATGAGGTTACTGTGAGCATAGCGCAACATTCTACTTTATAGTAAGCTTATAAATAGAAAGGATACATTCTAAAATAATGAACAGGGCTGGGGAGATAGCTCAGCGGTCTAAATGCCTGCCTGACAAGCACAAAGTCCTGGGTCTGATGCTTGGTACTGCATGCCCCAGAAACTGGGCATGCCTGTCATCCCACACTGAGGGGGCTGAGACTGGAGGATCACTGAGCTCACACTGTGTAATGAAACCCTGTACCAAATAAATAATTAAATAAAAAGTTAAAAATTTGAAATAAAATGACGATCAAAAGTACAGTAGGGTAAGCATAGTCGTTATTGAGTATCATGCACTATTGTTTTATATGACTGGCCGTACATTAAGTTTACACCTGCATACCCACAAGTATATAAATAATGTGTCATTGTCACATTATAAAAGCTGCAATACTATTAATCAGTAGAAATATTTCAGCTCCATTATGATTTTTGGGACCAGCATCATATATTTAGTCTGTTCTTGATTAAAATGCTATTTGGTGGTACATGACCACTCATTGTTAAAGACCACCCTCACTTGTGACCTGTGTCCCTCCTCTCTCTCTGAGACATTAGGGACAAGTAAGTATATCTCATACCACATCACTTTGGCCTCCATTTCTGCTGCCTTTTTTCTGTTTTTATGGACTGCCGTGTTTACACTGGGCCCATCTTGATAATCCAGAATAATCTTTCTATTCCTAGGTTAGTTATTAGCCACCTTAATTCCGTCTTCATGATTAATTCCTTTTTGCCAAGTAAAATGACATTTTCACTTCTAGAGACTAGAATCTATTCACTTTTTTTTTTGTTGTTATTTTTTTGCGGCACTGGGTATTGAACTCAGGCCCCTGTGCTTGCCAGGGAAGCACTGAGCCATTTCTCCACCCCCAGGGACTAGAAGATAGATGTCTTTCTAGCATACAGATTTTTATTATCTTGGAAAAATAGAATACTGATATAAAATCATCTGCAAGGGCTGTGGAGATAGCTTGGTGGCATAAGTACCTGCCTGGCAAGTGCAAGGGCCCTGGCTCAATCTTTGGTACTGTATACTGTGCCAGCCCCAGAACCGTGGTAGTTCATGCTTGTAATCCCAGTGCTGAGGAAGCTGAGACAGAAGGATCACAAGTCTAACTGGGTAGCAAAACTCTGTATCAAAAATAAAAATAAAAAATAAAAAACTATCTGCTAATTATCACTTAATCTTTAGATTCTTTTCAAAGTTAATAATATCCAAAACATTATGAAACAATAGACCTTAAAAAGTATTCTCCACTTACCATATTGGCAAAGATTAAAACATTTGATAATGTAAAATAAAACTGAGAAAATATACACATTCACTGTTAGTATGAATTTGATATACATTTGATAAGTATATCAAAATTTAAAGTGACTATTGCCTCCTACACCTCAGCCAGTCTGTTAGTTTGTCATCCTCACCCACAGGTGAACGAGGACAAAAGACGGAAACAGAGAACATGTGGGCAGCAGGGGGCTCTTGCTTCTAGTGGACAGAGGAGCCCCGACCATCTGGCTCCTCTTAGTTTTATTTACTTAGATATGGGTATAAGCAGTTAAAGTAACACTAGATTTGCCTGCCTTTTATAATCTATCAGGGCTGGCAAGATAGCTTGGCAGACAAAGCCCCTGCTTTGGCAAGCATGGGGACCAGGGTTCGATTCCCAATCCCATATGTGCACCAACCCTGCTCCCAGGGCAACAGGCTGAGCTGGTGACAAGAGTCTGGTCGTCACCTGTAATCCCAGTGATGGGCAGGCTGCAAACAGGAGGATCACCATGAGTCTGATCTGCATAGTGAGACCCTGCACCAAATACACAAATGAAGGAAAGAAAAAAAAAAAAAGAATCTCCTAAAATCTATCAGTATATGTTTAGATGAACAATTGACTCTCGGCCGGCCCAGCTTTTCTTTAGAACCTGCAGTGCCATCCTCCCCGTAGGTTGCCTGCTCTGAGCTCACAGAGAGGGCCAGGTTAGCCTGAGTTCTCCTCAGCTGGTCTCCCACATGCTGTCAATTCTTTTTTTTTTTTTTTTTTTTTTTTTTTTTTTTTGTGGAACCAGGGATTGAACTCAGGCCCTTGTGCTTGCCAGGGAAGTGCTTATTCCACTGAGCCATCTCCCCCGCCCCTATGCTGTCAATTCTTGTCCACCGTTTCTGCCACGTGAAATAAACATCAAATGTTCTGTAAAATATTGTTTGTGATTTTGAAGGAAAGAAAAAAAGATAATGATCTATAAAAATAGCTCTGTATATATTAATTATATCTGTATCTTAAAAAAATAGCTATTTCTTTCACATGCATAGGAAAGGGTCTTCTAGTTCTGGCCAAAATGAAGTATCCCCATTTCTATGCAGTATTCCCTCTAACAACTCAAAATCCCTGGATATAACAGACAAAAGTCAGAAGATTCTAGAAGGTGGAAAGATGGAAAACTGCCTGAAGACTTCAAAATAGTGAATTAAGAACTAAGGTGAGTCATCTCCTGACCTCTGGACAATATTTTCTTCATTTCCTATTGCATACAGACCT
The DNA here is from genome assembly GCA_004027165.1 of Ctenomys sociabilis. Taxonomy (NCBI): domain Eukaryota; kingdom Metazoa; phylum Chordata; class Mammalia; order Rodentia; family Ctenomyidae; genus Ctenomys; species Ctenomys sociabilis. The sequence goes on from PVKA01035950.1 coordinate 8,062, forward strand.
TTTGTGGGGCTCTTGCCTGGAGAAGAAAGTGTGTTTAAAAAGTCTTTAGGAATAAATGACAATTCAGATCATTCCAGGTCTCTACAAATTTACTCTTTAGTTTTGGTATTGACACACTTGCGGATAGGTTGGCTAAAAACTAGATAGCCCATGGGGGAATTCCAAGCTTCTAAGGACCTACTGTTACCACAAATATGTAAGTAGGTGAGAAACATAATAATTTGCTGTAGAGCAGGTGAGAACTATAACCATTTTTTATTAAAAATTCTGTAGTTTTCCTTGAATGGTGAATTCAAGCCAAATTGCTGGCTTCCATACCAGTTACTAAGGAAATCCTTTTGAAATTAGTAGAATTTAAAGGGCTCAGAAGATAACAGAAGGGACAGGAACTTTGGAAAAGAAAGATATACTGAGTGGAATGTGGGCCTCTTGCTCAGGGAGTGCTAGGGCAAGGAAGGGAGTGGTCACAGTAGAATCTGTCTTCTTGGATCCTTTTATTCCTTTTTACCATCTGTCCAGTTGGAAATACAGTGATTCACTTTGGGATGATGCTAGGAATAAAATATTTTCTACAAGATTCAACTTTTTAAATTGTTAAGAATACAACAATTATTTTGTTGAAATCTATTATGAATTATTCACAAAATGATCCTCCAAAATTTGTCATACCCTCATCCTTCTCTTTCTGACCTAGGTTTCTCTGTTCTTCCTTATTTTTATCCTTTCCCTGATAGTTCTTTTCGTTAGCAGCAGTGCCTCTGTTCTGCCCAGGAGCAGATCTAGCATCACTGGTTTAGTTTCTCCTTGCTGGGACAAGATACCTGACACCAACAAGTTAAAAGAGCAAAGTTTTATTGCAGCTCATAGTTTGTAGAGGTTTCAGTCCATGGTCAGCTAGTTCCTAGGCAGCGCAGCATGGCAGAGAAGCATGGCATAAAAGAAACAGGCAGAAGCAGCAAGCCATCAAGGGAGGGGGTATGCACAGCCTCAAGGCCACACCCAGGGCGACCTACCTCTTCTCACTGGACTTTCCTTCCCAGCATCACATCCAGTGTCTGTTATTTTTCTCTCATTGTTAGGACAAAATACCCTGACACCCAAAATTAAGGAAGAAAAGGTTTGTTTAGCTCACAGTTTGTGGAGGTTTTAGTTCATACTCAGCCGGCTCCAAGGCAGAGGGGCACATGGCAGAGGGCAACAGTTCGTGGCAGTAGAAAACAGCAAAGAGCAAAGGAAGGATCAGTGGCTGTGGCAGCTAGAAAGTCTTTCTCAGGCTACGGCCCCAGGGCAGGCGTGGCACTCAAACCCATAATCCCAGCATTGGGCCTGGTTTTCAAACCCCTTCTCCTTCTTCTCCTCTTCCTCTTCTTCCTCCTCCTCCTCCTCTTCCTTCTTCTCTCCTTTGCAGTACCAGGCCCACCATTGGATCATTAATTAATCTCAAACTCTGGGAGTCTGCCCCAGTGACTGCATGAGGCTTTGAGGGGACAACTAGGCACAAATCATAGTATACACCTATAAACTCATCATCACACTAACTCAGTATCACACAGTTATGATCCAGTCACCTCCCAGAAGCCCCACCTATGTGATGTGAGGCTTTGCAGGGACATCTAGATACATAGAAATCAGTGCCCAAGATCTAGCTTTGGCAGCACTGGTGGCATTAGCTGCAGTGGCTGAGGCTACAACAGCTGTGACACGACTGCCCTTAGACCATCTGTACTCAGACTGCCCCTGCATTCAGAGTCACTGTGGTTAGCCCCTCGACCTTACCAGATTTTGTGAGCAGCTTGACATTACCCAGAGTCAGTTCCATACTTGGAAGCAAGAACCCGGGCAGATATAAACACTTATAAAAACACCAGCTATTGGGGGCCGGGTGTGGTGGCGCACGCCTGTAATCCCAGCACTCGGGAGGCTGAGGCAGGAGGATTGTTGTGAGTTCGAGACCAGCCTGAGCTACAAAGTGAGCTTAAGGCCAGCCTGAACTGCATAGTGAGACCCTGTCTCAAAAAGACAAAAAAAATAAATAAATAAATAAATAAAAATAAAAAAAATAAAAACACCAGCTATGGAACAGGACGTCACACTCCCAGCATGAGCAACATATAATCCTTTCTGGCAAGGAATTCATGGTAGAATTTGCTGACATTGCTAAACTAAAAGGATTACAAGATTTCCACTCTCAACAGAGATAGACTAGATAATTCAAGTCAAACTGTGAGAAAAATGATAAAATTAGGTAAAATGTATTACAACTCAGCTTGAAGGCATAAAGATGTGCTAAAATACAGAATAATGATCAAATTGAGAATGTAGAAAAGAAAGGAGTCCAGGGGTTTGGGTGTAGGACTCGGTGCTAATTTCCCCTGGAGGTTTTTCCAGTTTGGGAAGAGATGGCCGAGAGACGCTGAGAGACCAAGCGGCACTTATGTTGTTGTTGCTGGGATAAGGAAAAACAGTTGAAGTCTGTGTTCCCCGAAAAGGGAAACCTGGGGAATGACCATGGCTTTCGTCTGTTACCTCATACCACATAACTATGTTTCAGCGAGTGATGGGCTAAAACAGGGCAGTAGCCTCAGAAGATTGTCTTGGAATAAAAAATTCCTAGTGCTGTTGCAACGCTGCAGGGCAGTGCGCCACCCACAGGTGCACTGATGCTACGATGCCGCTCAGAGCAAACCGCTGCCAGTTGAGCAAATGATGGCACCTACACCTGATAAGATTAATAAAGGACTGTTACTGATTTCTGTCTTTACTATATTTTTAAATAATTATTTTAGGCTATGTGTCTCAGTTGCTTTTTACTCGTTGCTGGGACAAAATACCCAACACCCAAAATGAAGGAAGGAAAGGTTTGCTTAGCTCAGTTAGTGGAGGTTTCAGCCCATACTTGGCTGGCGCCAAGCAGTTCGTGGCAGCGGAGAACAGCGGAGCGCAGAGGAAGGAGCAGCAGTGGCAGCTTCTATCCAGCCTCCCCACCCCCCTTCCTCCCATGCTGACTATGAAGAGTGGAGCTCCGAGATCCAAGCTCCTCCGAAGTGGTGCGGCTGCGAGATCGGAACTCCAAGGGAGCGCAGTGCGCACAACCGTCCTCAACCCTTCAGATACCCTTTCTGTGCTGAGTCACTCTAGGGCGGGCCCCACTTGCCCTAGGGCGGAGCCCCATGCCCCAGGGCGTGGAATCTCCAAGTAGACCCTGCTCAGCTCACCACATCTCAAGTTGACACAATGTATGGACCACCACATATATCCCTACTTATATTTAAAAAATAACCGAAGTAGGTATGTTGGCAGCAACCTCACACATCTTATTCCTGCCCAGTCATCTGATTGCTTCAGGAGGTTGTGGGTGGCGAGAGTTGGAACACCTGGGTTTGTGTACATAGAGTTTACATAATGACGAAGCCACTGGATGATGCATTTCTCAGAATATAGCAGTGTTGTTAAGCTACGCGTGACTGCATTCCCTCTTCATTGGGTGTCTACTAACTGGTGGGCCCCTGAAGCAGGTATCAGAACCACAGAAAACCCAGCATTCCATGCTTTCAAAGAGCTCTCAGGCTGTAGGGCAGAGCAGGTGCACGAACCAGGGCGTGAAATTGACATTGTGAGCCTTTTGAGACATTGGAACATGCCGTAGGGGGCGCAAAGGAGGAGGGGGTCAGTTCTCCTAGGAATTAATCTTGTGAGGAGAGCATGTTGTGTTCAGCAAAAGGGACAGCATGAGCTAAGTTGCAGAGCCTCTGTGTCGTGTTGGGGAGCTTCACCAAGCATTGGTGAAGGACTGATACAGGCAGCAAAATCAGACGCCTATTTTTTGATCAGGACCTTATTTGGGGGAGTCTAATTTTTTGAAGTTTTTTGTATGTTCTAGATGCTAGTCCTTTGGCTAAGGAATATTTGGAAAAATATTTTTCCCATGCTGTAGCTTGTCTCTTCACTTTGCTGATGGTTTCCTTTGCTGTGCAGAAGCTTTTTTATGTAATGTGATTCCATCTGTTGACTCTTCTTGGTATTATTTCTTGCACAACTGGGATTTTTTTTTTTTTCCAGAAAATCTTTGCCTATATCTACATCTTTGAGAGTTTGACCTGTTTTATCTTCCAACAGATTTTTTTCTGTTCTAGTGTTCAGATCTTTGATGTGTGTTGATTTTAGTTTAGTGTATGGTGAGAGATATAGGTCTTGGTTCAAATGTTATAAATAACATTTTTCGCTGCATCATTTGCTAGAGAAGGCTACCTTTCCTCCAGTGAAAGATTTGGTCCCTTTGGTAAAGACCACATAACTGAGCGTGCTTGGCATTGTTTCTGTAGCTTTTGTTCCCTTGATCCACGAGTTTGTTTTACTGCCAATATTATGCTGTTTTTATGGTTGTAGATTTGTGGCACAACTTGAAGAGTGGGCTTGTGTTGTCTCCTGCCTTTTTCTTGTTGCTCAGCCTTGCCTTTGCCTTTTGGTTCCATACGAATTTTAGGATTGCTTTCTCTAGTTCTCCTAAGAAATGCTGTTGATATTTTGACTGGAAATGCATTAAACCTGTATAACAGTTTTATCAGTATGTTTATTTTAACTACTTTGGCTCTGCCTCACATCTCAGCTCTGGTCCACGTAAGGAATATGTGTGTGTATAAGAGCTTATAGAAAATGTTTATTTACATGAACACCCACTAAGAAGGCCACTCGGTCAGATCCTCAGAGAGGCAAAACCAGAGCTAAAGTGAAAGTGTAACCAAATTCTGCCTCTCCTTTCTCTCGGTAATTTTTTTCTTCTTGGAGGCCCAGAGTACAAGTGCTGTCTACAGGAAGAGTCTGTACTCTCTTAGGCAAGAAAGGGAAGGCAAATGACACTGGGGTAGGAAAGCTCAGTGGGGAGAAGAGGCAGGAAAGATTGGACACCGACAGCCAAGTTTTGAAGTGTTGTACATCTCCTTTGTACTGTAGGCCTTATCTGTAAGGTTGCTTTCTAAACATGGCTACCATCTGGTAGGAGTAATGGGGCCTTTAAAGAGCAAGCTGACACATGGCAGAGAACAAGAGGCTCTCTGAGGTAAGGACTAAATAAAAAGCCTTATTCCTTGTAACCAAGGAAACAATCCAAGTAGCCTCAGCTGGAACTTTGTAAGAGGAGGACGGTTAGAATTAGAACTAGGGGTAGAATTGTTTAAATATGGAGTTTGTCCCAGTAATCAATGTATTCAGGGCTTGGTCCTCCCGACAGCAGTTTCTAGATAATTTCCACACCATGTTTACCAGTGTGCCTACGTTAAACTCTTATTTGCCTCTTTCTGCTGCCATAGGCAAATTAACCTCCCTGTGCTTGTTTCTTAACTTACAAAATAGAATATTGCCACTGCCACTCCTACATTAGCATTCAACAGTATTAACTAAATTACTATGAAACACTTAGATATGTTGCAGTGTATAAAAAGCTTAGAGCACCATGTGGCACATAAGTATTTTTCCGTTATACTGATGCAGACCTGATTACTATGTAGTAAGCCAGATCGTGAGTTCAGCCTTTTTCTTTACACTCAGGACAGCCCTCTCCTACAGTGTACATACTGGAGACTTCACCAAAGATTAAGGAGCCGGAGGGGATTCCATCTCATTTGTGCAAACAACTTACTATTTCAGAGCATATCATTCTGCTTCTATAGTTTCCTCAGACATTTCCAGTTTGAATTTGCCCTCCTCTCACTCTCCATTCATTTCAGTTTTAAAACTCATGAGTGCAAAGCGATTTGACTGTTTTTCTCTGCCTTTGCCTCTAGTGGCTTTTGCTCCTGGCCTGCACATTGACCCTAATCTGTCTACCAAGAACTTTCTCCAGCCTGGATATTTCCATCTGCGTCTATCATGTGGTGGACTCAACTCTCAATGGTTCTTTTGAATGCTTTAATACCGGTGTATGTTAAAGGCAGTTTAATAGATTATTTTACCATTTGAGCCATCACTGTGCCTACAGTTATGTTAAAGCCACAACTCACAGCTCAGACTGAAAAAGTGGTAGAGGGGACTGTGAGCCCTCAACGGAGGAGACTGGGTCTTCCTTGTCTTTATATCCACAACAGAGCCCAGTAGGTGGCTCAAAAACTGATGAGCACATGTCATTCAGTGTTTATAGCTTTTCAGGAAGAAGGAAAATTTCCTTTGGGAGAAAGCTTTATACCTGGTGTTCATTGGCCATTACAGCTTATACTGATGCAGAATTTCTTCCCTACCATAGTGGTAAAGTGGCCTAAATAATATCTACTCCACATCACAATGCCAGAAACTTTCCAATGTCACCAGTAATTCTCATTCTTTCCCCTCCATGGGACTCACGATCCACCTTTATCTCATTGTAATCATCCTTTGACCTTTGATTTCATCTGTAGAGAAGCAAATTCAGTCTTCTCCTATGTTATGCAGTTTGAGTAACATATTCCTCTAGTAGGGTATTCCTGAGAAAGAAAAAAGGGATCGGAGCAGCTTCTAAGCAGAAAAAATGCTACTTTTTTCTCAATAGACATGTTGTTTTCAAAATGACAGATATGACCTTTGCTTCCTGTAAATTTTATCTTAAAAATTTTTGTAACACAACCTGCCTGTATTTTTTATTTATTTTTAAATAAAGCTTATTTATACAATTTAGATAAACTTAATGTTCACATAAATCATAGGGAATTTATATCTGTGCATAATATATTCTGATTCACCTTCCTTCTCTTCAACCACTCCTCCCCTGTTCATCTACAAAGTCTTCCATTTTATTCCTCTTGTTCTTTCTTTTCCCTTCCTTCCTTTTCCTGCCCCCTCCCTATTTCTTCTTTCCTTTTGAACAAGTTCTTCCTATTTCACAATGTCTATCATACATTTTGGTTCTTGTTTCCACTTTCAATTTCTCATACCAGAAAGATGATGTGATATTTACATATGTGTGCTCAACTTGTTTCACTTAAGAGTACAATTTCAAGTTGCAACTATTTACCTAGAAATGCCTCACATGTATCCTTCTTCTTAGCTATATAATACTCTATTGTGTAATAACCCATATCTTTTTTATCCACTCATAGGTTGATGGGCATTCAAGCTGTTTCCAAATTTTAGCCATTACAGACTGTGCTGCCCTGAACATGGGGGTGCATATATTCCTGTGGTATGAGGCTCTCAATTCTGTTGGGAAGATCCTAGGAATGTGGTAGCTGGGTCAAATGGAACCTCTGGTGCTAGTTTTATGAGGACTCTCCACACCAATTTCCACAGTGGCTGCACCAGTCTACACTCCCACCCACAGTGGACAAGGATTCCTTCTTGCCCCAATGCCCCGACCAGCATTTGTTATTGGTGGATTTCTTTTCTTTTTCTTTCTTTCTTTTTTCTTGTATTTAGTACAGGGTCTACAGGGTCTCACTGTGTAGATTGGACTTGTATCGATCCATCTGTGTTCAGCCTCTCAAGAGCTGGGATTACAGGCACATGTCACTATGCCCAGTCTCATTCCCCAGCTCAGCACAACCTGGGGGCAGGGCCGCTGTGGGGATTAAACTCAGGCCCTTGCACTTGCCACGGAAGTGCTTATTCCACTGAGCCATCTTCCCGGCCCCTGTTTTTCCATCTTTTAATCTGTTCCACTGATCCTTAGGGGTGTGTGTGTGTGTGTGTGTGTGCAAGTATCAGGCAGTAGCTCTATAGTATAACTTCAAATCAAAGATTGTTATGCCCCCTGCCTTGCCTTTGTTGCCCAGAATTGGCTTTGCTATTCTAGGTCTCTTCTGGTTCCAAATGAATTTTAGGAAAATTTTCTCCGTTCTGAGACATGTTAATGGAATTTTTTTAAAAAATGAATTTAGGGCAGGGCCTACAGGGTCTACGGGGTCTCGCTAGTAGATCAGAAAACAGATCCTCCTGTTTTCAGCCTCCCAAGTGCTGGGATTATAGATGTGCGCCACCACGCCCAGTCTCAATTCCTGTCTCAGGAAGCACCCAACCCCAGCCACTGTGCTCTGCAGGCGTTTTAGTCTGCTGAGTTATCCAGCCAACCCATTAATGGAATTTTGATTGGCATTTCATTAGCTCTGTAAAATAATTTTGGGAGTATGGCTATTTTCCCTTTGTTAGTCTTCCTACCTAAGAACAAGGGATGCCTTTCTATTTTCTGGTAACTTCTTCAGCCTCTTTTTTCAGAGGACTGTAGTCTTCAATGTAAAAGTCTTTTATTTCCTGTGTTAAACTGGCTCCTAGATATTTCATTTTTGTTTGATGCTGTTCAGAAAGGTATTGTTTCCCTAAAATCTCTCTCAGTGAGTTTATTGGTGTACAGGAAAGCTACTAAGTTTTCAGGGTTGACTTTGTGTTGGTTATTAAATCTAGAAGCAGTCTGGTGGAGTCTTTGGGATCTATATAGAGTATCATGTCATCTGTAAATAATAATTTAACTTCTTTTTTCCTATCTTTATTCCTTTTATTTCTCTCTCTTATCTAATTGCTCTGGCAAATGTTTCCAGAACTTTATTGAATAGGAATGATGATACTGGATATCTTTATCTTGTTCCTAATTTTAGAGTGAAAGCTTCAATTTTTGACCATTCAGTATGCTGTTGGCTGTAGGTTTGTCACAGATTTTTTTTTTTTTAATCAGATTCGGGTAAAGACCATCATTTTCTGTAGGTTTTTTTTTTTTTTTTCATCATGAATGCAGGTTAAACTTTGTTAAATGTGTTTTCTGCAACTACTGAAATGATCATGTGATTTTTGTTTTTAGCTCTGTTGTTATGGTGTATTACATTTTTGATTTCCATATGTTGAGCCACACCTGCCTCCCCGGCACGAATCCTGTTTGGACATGGTGTCTCTATCATTTTCTTGATGATCTGCTGCATTCTGTTTGCCAGTATCTTATTGAGGATTTTTGCATATATGTTAATTAAGGAGATTGGCCTGTAGTTCTCTTTTTTGGTAATGCCCTTTTCTGGTTTTGTTATCAGGCTAATACGTTCTTCTAGGAGTGACTTTTTTCTTTCAATTTATTTATTTGTATTTTAACTTGAAGAGTGAAAAATAGAAGCAAAAACAAAGAGAACAAATGACATAAACAGGGTAACATACAACAATACATATGTTACAGATTTTCACAACATAGATGGCTAATTTTATATATTATACATATATATATTTTTTTTCTTAAATAAAACAATCCAACACAGATCAGCAGTCCACAATAGAAGTGGGTTATCCACAGAATTTGTTGACTTGAGCCATTCACAGCTCATTATATTAATATAACTTTATTTTATATACCTCCATTTTTATACTTTTCTGCTGGATGGTTAAGACCGAGTTAAAGCAAAATGGTTTATTCTGTAACCTTGTACCGCTCTTTATAGCTCCCTTGTCAGTGTCAGCCTTGTGGATGAGTCATGGCCATTGCTTGGCCAATTTGCTCTTTGTGGAAGAGAGTGACTCTCCTTAGGCACACTATACATCATTGATCCTTGTACACAATAAATCAATTTGAGAATCTATCCAAGGGTCACATGCACAAAAGTGTCAAGAACAAAATGTTTTCCACCCTTGCATAAAAATGCGTACAGTGCATCAGGAATGGAAAACTTCTGGTTCCCCTGGGCCTGAGCATCAGGAAGTTCTGTTGCCAGACCAAAGGCTCCTCCACTTCCCTGCTGCACTGTTCTGAGGGTTAATCGTCCAGCCCTGGTGTTTCTCCTTGCTGGATCCTGGGAGCATCCTGATGGCTTCTCCCAGATGCGCTGTGATTTGGGTGCCGTTGGAGGTGGCCACTAGGGTCGGAGGCCTGGTTTCCATGGTGACTAGATGATGGCTGTGCTGCTGCTGGCGCCCCGTCTCCGAGGAGGCTGTGTGGAACACTGCGAGGCCCTGAGCCACAATTGCAACCCGCTGCCCTTCTGTACCTACCCTCGGCAGTGACTATAGCAACAGAATGTGTTCCTGCTGAGGAGATGATTGCGTCATGAGCAGGGGCTGCGATGGGTGTGCCATCCTGCGTTACCATTGTGATGGTGGTGCCAATGGCCTGCATGTCAGCTTGCGATATATTCACATGCTGAGTCCCATCCTGCGATATGAGTGTCACCTGCTGGCTCAATCCAGACCGTGGACACCACATCCTCACCTTCTACACCTGTCACATAGGTGATCTGGGACCCTTTCAGAACATTGTCACCTTGACCTGGGGGAGGCTCAAAGAAAGCTTCTTGCTTCTCCTCAGTGGACTCGGTGTCATTGTGGACCGTCCGCTTGTGCATGGCCAGTGTGGAGATCTGCTTGTACATCTTCCCGCAGTGGTTTCAGTTGTGCGGTTTGGAGTGAGTGTGAACGACATGATGTTTATATAAACTGGAATATTCTGTAAACCCTTTGTCACACCCAGGAACTGTACAAACATATGGCTTTTTCCCTGTGTGTATTCTCATGTGGTTTTTATAGTTGGTTGGGCTGGAAAATGCTCTCCCACATCCTGGTTCTGTGCAGTAATAAGGTCTTTCTCCTGTGTGTGTCCTAACATGCATTTTCTGATATTTGATGTTGTAAAGAACCGACCGCAACCTTCAAAGGGACACTTAAAAGGTCTTTCTCCTGTATGAGTTCTGATATGTTTCTGTAGGTCCCCTGAAGTTTTGAAAGATTTAGTACAATTATCTTCTGAACACTGATATGGCTTTTCTCCTGTATGAGTTCTGAAATGACTTTTTAATCCATAACCTGTTGCAAATGCTTTTCCACAGCCCGCATGCTCACACTGGTAAGGCCGGTCTCCCATGTGTGTGACCTGTCACGGACCTTTAGATGGTGAGCTTTTGTACATAATTTTCCACATCCATCGTATTCACATCAAAATGCCTTTTGTCCACTTTGTTGAGATTTAGCAGTTACTCTTGTCGCATGTCCTTGTAGGACAATCTGCTTTTTTTCTCTTGCTCGTTTTCTCCAATCATTCCAGTGCCAGTGACACTTGCAGTTCCATCAGGGAACACCTTGGCTGCATACTGCTCCAAAGCACTGATGGTGTCAGGGTCAATGGTGGCATCCCTGGCATGCAGACCTGCCACTGTCCCATCAGCCTGAATTGCCAGGATGGCGTCAGAAAGTGGAACTTGCACTGCGTGGTGGATGTAGGCCGTGGTACCGTCCTCCAGCTGAACTGCCTGTAATGCACTCTGGCCATAACTATCTTCGGAGACATGGTGAATCAATGCTATGGTTCCATCTTCCAACTGCACTGCTTGATCATCCTCCAGCACAAACTGTCCCCTGTACTTTTAAGCATGGGTACACACTGAACATACGCAGCAGAACCGTCTTCCAACTGAATGACCTGCCCATCAATGAGTTTTCCATCTTTTGAATTGTTTTGTATGTAAGCGGTAATGCCATCTGCAAGTGTCACTGCCTGCAAGCTCACACCTTCCATAATTTCTAAATTATCACCATCCACCACAGTCACTGTCTCTGTGAGGCACAGGGTGACGTGCTGAGCTTCCATTCCTCCTCCAGGAAACTCAGCCATCCCCTGGGAATCCCGATTTATTTGTGCTAACAACATTTTCTACCTGATAGTGTTAAGTGGAACATCTCTGAAGGGCCATAATAGTTCTTGGGCTCTTTGTTAGGCATGTTGGTGCATGCCTGTCACGGCAGTACTCAGGAGGTTGAGGCAGGTGGATCACTCTCGGTAAGTTTTTAATTAATTGCATTTTCAATTTCATTGACCAATATTGGGTTATTTAGTACTTTTATATCTTCTTGATTCAACTTTGGTAATTCATATGTCTTTATGAATCTGTCCATTTCTTCTGCTTTTTCTATCTTATTAGAATAAGGGTTCTCAAAGTAAATACTTATGATCTTCTGGATTTCTGCAGAATCCATTGTGATTTTACCCTTTGCATTCCTAATTGCATGAATTTCAGCCTTTACTTTCCTTTTTTTCTGATAAGGTTGGCTAAGGGTTTATCGATTTTATTTATTCTTTCAAAGAACAAACTCGTCAAGTCACTGATTGTTTGTATTGTTTTCTTCATCCAAATTGTATGTATTTTTGCTCTAATTGTTATAATTTCCTCCTTTCTATGAGCTTTGGGCCTGACTTGTTCTTACTTAAAATTTTGAGGTTCAATATTAGGTTGTTTATTTGAGGTATCCTGCTTTCTTAATGCAAGAATTCACCACTATTCATTTGCCTCTTAGGACTGCTTTCATTTCATCCCAGTATTCTTTGTATGTTGTATCAGCGTTATCATTTAATTGTAGACCCTGTTTAATTTTTCTTTAATTTCATCTGTGACCTATTGGTTGTTTAGGAGAATGTTTCCCTGTATTTATGTAATTCCCATGTGTTTATGTAGTTTTTGTGGCTACTTTTGCCATTGATTTCTAATTTCATTGCATTATGATCAGATTATGCACATGAGATAATTGCACTTCCTTTGCATTTTCTTAAGCATGTTCTATGATTCACTTTGGAGAACACCCACATGCAGCTGAGAAGAATGTGAATCCTAATGTTGTAGGGGTGCAACGCTCTGTAGACACCTACTAAGTCTGTGCACAGGTTTGGTGCAGCCCTGATTTACCTGTGTTGATTTTTTTCTAGTTGATCTATTTGTGACAGTGAAGTATTAATGCATGACAATTGTGTGAATGCTTATTTGATTTTTCATGTCCATTACTATTTGTTTTATATAGTTGGACACAACCATATTTGGTGCATACATATTTATTATTATATTATCTTTTCATCTTGGATTTTTCTCATAACAGGTATGTAGTGACTTGCTTTGTGTCTTTAGATCAATCTTTTCTTGAAATTCATATCGTCTCCACATAGAGTAGCTACTCCTGTTTTTTTTCTGGGTACCTGTTACATGATGTATTGTTTTTCACCTTTTAATTTCCAATCTATGAATTTCTTTTTGATTTGGATGTGTTTCTTATACACACTATGTTGTTGGATCTTTTGCTTATCCATTCTGCCAGTCTTCAATACAATAAATGAGGCATATAGAACTTCAGTGAGTCATGACCTAAAAAAAAAACTAAACCAAGGCATATAATAATAAAGATTCAAAAATTCATCACAATAAGAGCGTATTAAAAGCTGTTGTAGAAAGAAACAAATCACCTATAAAGGAAAGGCTATTAGAATCACAGCAGAGGTCTCAAAACAAACCCTATCATCAAAGAGAGCTTGAAGAGAAGAATTTTAGGTCCTGCAAGAAGAAAATAACCTCCAGCCCAGATTGATGCACCCCGCAAAACTATCTTTCAAAATCAGTGGAGCAATAAGATACTTCCATGACAAAGAACACCTGAAGAAATTCATGATCACCAAACCAGCTCCACAAAATGTTCTGAAGGACATTCTAGAAAGAAATAATAAAGACCACAATTCCAAGAACACCAATAGAAGGGAATCATGGAGCAGTTAACAAGACAAGCAATTAAACAGAGGGGAAAGATAAGGAGCCAACAGTAAGAAAATAGTGTGACAAGGATAAAGCAATGCACATCAGTTACAATCATCAGTGTAAATGGTTTCAGTTCAGTTAATAGACTGATTGTACTGATGTTTGACTGTGACAACTTTTTTTCTTGTGGTGCTGGAGACTGAGCCCTTGTGCATACTGGGCAATTGCTCCACCACTGAACTGCATCAGCATCTTTGACATCTTTTAGACTTGTTTTTCCTTCTTGTTCCATGCCACATATGAGCAATCCAATGAAAAAGGTCCGATGATCTCTTCCTTGGCACTAACAGGAAGCTCAAACCCCACACTATAACCTTTGTCCCAGGCCTGCTGTATTGTCATGATAAAGAACCCACCCTGTACTTTCTCTGCTTTCCCAAGCCATTTGTGAGCCTTCTTGGAGCCTCTCCACTCCTCCCAGAGAGACTTATTATGTGATTAATAAATATTGTCACATCCCTTTGCAGTGTGTGTGTGTGTGTGTGTACATCTAAATAATTTCATTAAAACATTTAATTTAGACATAGGAGAACCTGTACTGCAATATCATGAGACTCAGGCGAGCTCCAAATTTTCTGAACAAGGAGATTGTGGAGCCACAGAGGAAAGAGATTGAAGTTCTATAGTGTGCCTGGGGAGAGTCACATGAAGAGAAAACTTTCTCTCAGGCTCTCACAGAGAGCAATCTGGTCAAGCATTGGCCGTGACTCATCCACATGGATGACACAGACAAAGGAACTACAGAATAATGTACAGGACT